>JAQGCC010000452.1:0-36696 GCA_034698905.1 Xestoiulus laeticollis
ATAGCAGCGCGGATGTTCCTAGCCGCTTGACGGCGCCACTGGCGCCACTTTGGCCCACACAAAAAACGAAGACGGCCTACTGGTTCACCCATATACTGTGCGTAGAGTTCCACTTGCAAGGCTCAATTCTAAATGGTCCATAAGAAGATGCTTTTCAAAGAGGCGTATAAAAAGGCCGGATAAAAAAACAACCTCGATACAACAAGCGCGTTTTGTGGCGAAATTTGAAGAGTTTTTAAACTAAAATGACTTTGGAAAAGTGTACACTTATAGTGCGGCATTTGCCCACGAATCTTAGCACCGAAGACGTCGAGGAAATGCTGAAAACATTTGGTGCCGTAAATGTCTACCAAATGACAAGGAATCCCAAAATGGTGAGAATTACCCTAAAAAAACCAATCAAGAAATTCTGTTTTTTTACTGTAATTTGGCCCATGTATTCTACAGTTAAAACTATGATCATAGATAATTTCTATACCCTTCTATCACTGTTTTAATTTCTTGTCCAATGATCCAGTCAATACATTTTATGATTCATTCAATAGGCCTACAAATAGACCTTTGATCAACAGAATGCATGACCAATAGAATTTCTTTATTTTTTTGTATGGATTATTAAACATGGGATGATTTATGAATGAAATTTAATAATTTACTGTTATCCACAGAAAGACATGGCTTTTGCTGCGTTTCCCAACCCTGCATCTGCCCAATCGGTACGTATTGGTGGTTGCAATGAACTACCTTGGAATGCCTGTTTCAATACTTTGGTTTCCTACTTTTGTCCAAGCTTAAGGTCTAACCTCTAACCCTGCTTGACATTTATTTCATTCTAGGCATTGCAAAATCTCCACCAGTTGGAGATATTTGGACGGCGTCTGATAGTGGAATACGCTTTGGATTCAAATTTCCCTAATGCAGCCAAGGCAAAACTTTCAGTGAAGTAAGATGGCTGTTCGATGAATTTAAGTAAAACAGTTCCCTAAATTTCTGTCACAGTAACAATTCTAAGTGTGCTCGCCCTTTAATGTTTGCATTAGATCAGAATCCAAATCTACCGATGCCAGCAAAGAAAAGCCAGAGGTGCCAAAGCAGACACCGACACACGACGAAAACGTCAACATAGGTTTAATAGCCGATATGATCGGGTAAGATTTTCATATCTTATTTTGCTCGTTGGAAAACTTTGACGACAATCTCTTGATTTGGCTTCTGCCGTTTCAGGTTAACGTACCCGTTCTCCCCGAAACTTCTCTACCGTTATCCTGCTCCCACGCCAACCATTGTGAGCAACATAGCCAAAGCGCTCATCGACGTGCCCAAATTTTATTGGCAGGTTTTGCATCTCATGAACAAAATGAACCTTCCAGCTCCATTTGGACCGAGCACGCAACCGCCACCGGTAAGAAATGCAGGTTTCAATACTGACCGTGCGCTCATTTTTGCTAGATAACCTCATTCCGATTTCTTTTTTTTAGTTTGGAAACATTAATGAAGATTATTACTCCCAGTTGCAAGAAAGCGAAGAGGAGTCCGAGCTGGAAAGCGAGACTGAAATGGCCGAGTAAGTCATATGGCTACACATTATTTATTTCCGAAACATGGCAGTTTTGTTTTTGGATTTTTGATGCTGTCAAACTAAATACAATATCGATTAGACCCACTCCAGGTGTACCCATAAGCATGGAACGACTGAAGAGATCCAGAATGAGCAAAAAAATTTCAAAGAAAGCTAAAATCCAGTCTATGTTGGGCCACAGCAACACCCCTGCTGACGCGATGAACATCGTACCAGAAACTATCAACCCTGCCGAAGTGTTCGAGCTGCCCAATCCCCAGGCATCGAAAAAAATCGAATTCAAGCTAGTCCCAGGTGCTTCCGAGGTGAAGTTAACAGAAACAGAAACCGAAGCGGCAGGTCGGTTGCTCTCGATGATTTTAAACTTCTCGGTTAGAATGTAGATTCGAATCTCAAGTCTCCTATCGTGACCGTTTCAGAAAGAAGCAGTTTTGGGACGTTTTCGACTTCTGCCGCAATTTTGGAAGAGAATTCAGATTTGACAGGTGAACTGTCTTCACAAAAGGAGGAGAGAAAACCAGATTTCATCACGGACAAGGAACTGAAAGAAAATCGGATGCAGGGAGATGGTAAGCCCGGATTTCTCGGGAATGAAACAGATTCAAAAACTTTGTAGAGTGCCAAGCTTCTTAAATCTTAAAAGATTTTCCCATAGTTGAAGAGATATGTAACTGGTATTGACTTTAGTCGCTGGGGAATTAGTTAAAATCACCTAAAACCCCCCTTTTTTCGTTTTGCAGGATTAAAGCTGTTGCCTGCTTTCAAGAAATACGACTCTGGCAAACCGTCCGATCGGCTCTACCTGAAAAACTTGGCGAAACAAGTCGAGGAGAAAGATCTGAATTACATCTACGGCCGCTACGTAGATCAGGCATCGGAAGAGGAAAAAAGCAGGTTTGTCCAAATAAAAATCGGCCCGCAAGCTTTTATGCCGCTCTCTCGTACCGTTTTCCTTGAACAACATGCCTCTTTGGCAAATAATTTCCAGGTTTAACATCCGGTTAATGAAAGAAGGTAGGATGAAAGGTCAAGCCTTCGTCACCATGCCAGACGTGCCAAAAGCGCGCGCCGCATTGGCAGACACACTCGGATACATGCTACACGGAAAACCCATCGTTGTGGTAAGTTTTAATCAGTGTTTAGTCGTCTAATTAATTCGATCAAGTGCAGAAGGGTTAAATTGGTTACTTTAAAGCTGGGTATCATTTCAAACAGGATTAACAAATTTGCCATTATGAGAATAGGTTCTAATCAAAGTTAGGTGCATCATGGTAAAACAACGAATATCTTGTTACAAACAGCATCCTTTACTTCTTTTTCAGCAATTTGCTCATTCTGCCAAGACGCAAGCGACGTGACAAGGAGGTAAGGTAAATAAATTCAAACCTAGACAAAATAAATACTTCAACCCTATTTAATGCTTGTAGTGAATGTGTTTGTGACAAAAAGTGACGTAACGTTGAACGCGCGATCGAGCAACAAATGAAAAAAAAAAAGCTTCGAGACACAGAAGACGGAAAAACGGTACAAATAAAGTCACTGTCGTGACTGCCGGGGAGACGGGACAACGGCCCTTTGAGTCCTCTCGTAGCAGTGGCACAGCCAGTTTCCGATCATTCGGGAGTAGCGGCAGTTAATTGTCCGTGAACACATGCACACGTATGCCACTCGTCTTACGCGATCGTTTCATAAGGAACTTTCGGCCATCACGTGACGCTTGCGATTCCCTCGCCCTTGCCGGATGGCAGTCAACTTTCGTCGCCGCTGCAGTCGTCCTCGCTTTCTCCCACAGGTCTGTAGCGATCGTTATTGTGCCTGTTGATGGGTTTGACATTGTTTATTGCCCTTGGGCTTTTGTATTCGTAAACCTTTGGGAATATGTGTTCGATGGCCCTTTGGATGTTTGAGATTGTGGGTGCTGAAAAAAAACCGATGGCGTTAATTGCGTGCAAACTTTAACGTTTTTGCTATAGCAGTCTTATTACCTGTGACAGTGATGCTGCCAGTGGAGAATATTTTCAGAGTCGCTCGCGGGTTCTCCAACCTGAAAGTCACGCCCGGATGCAGCTCTGGCTCGTAGCTGAAAACGCAAGAAAAAACATCGGGTCAGCACAAGTTCGTTCAGGAGCTTTCATCGAGTTATCTTAACTCTTGCACTTGCCAGGCTTGCGGTCTGTTATTCATCGAGAAATCGTGAATTTTTATGCCGAACGGCATGGTGCAAGTCCCGAGCACGTTGACTACGCGGAAATTGCTCAGGGACACTTTGTAGCCCAGGTTCTGGATTATCCTGGCAAACCGGCGGGCAGCCACCTTAGCCATCTCTTCGCTGTAAGGAAATACGAAATACGGTGAGCTTCGAAACTTGTTTGCAATGTCCTTTTTCCACAATTAACGACTGATTACCTGGTGGGCCCCGTGCATGTTATCTTTCCCGACGACCAAATGCTAGCCGTCGCATAAGGTTTTCGAATCTTCATCGTCACCATCTGAAAGCAGGATTTATTTGAGCTTTTTTTGTCTCTTAGGCAAAAACGTCGACAGACAGCAACGGCACTCACCCCGTTCCCACGGCGGAACTGCACGTTGGCGCCGTTCAGGGCGATTTGACGGAGATCGAGGTGGCATCGAAGGTTGAAGCTGGACACGACGTTGTTAATGTTGATGTCCAAGCTCATGGGAGGATCGTCCTTCTCGGATTCGTTTGTGGCTAATTCGTTCGATGGTAAGTATTGCTGGCCTGCTGTCTCCATTCTGGAATGGTGCAGGATTTTAGATTTTACGAGCCTAGTTAAAGCAACCTATTGAGAAATTCTTCTGCCCCAAAAAAAGCACAAAATTTGAGTAAATCTTCCGTAATTTCGAATTGACAGATTACAAGCAACCCCCAGCTTTAACTTTTTCTATCCGTTTCTAGATTATCTCAATTCTGTTAATTTAGCATTGGTGATGAGCATTTTTAAGTGTTAAAATATTACGAAATGCAGGTCAGGGGCAAGTGATTTTTAGTCTAGACTGGAACTCGAGATGTGCGTGATCAAGCATGGCCTTTGTTTGTGCCTTTTAACGACGCATAAAGGCCACTAAGCTAGAAAAGAGGATTAAAGGGACCATAAAACGTCTGATGCGCAGTTTAAATAAAGGGATTTCTGATTAGCCAGATTGTTAAAAACCAAAAAAAACGACTCACTCCCTTTGTTCCTTGTTTATTAATGACAATACAAGGCATGCAGAGAGCTTATTTGGGTTTAACATGAAAACAACGCTAGAATAACCATTGCATAAAAATACAGCAAAATAGATGGGATTACTTATAAGAAATAAATCTGAGTATTACATAGTTGATTTGACATTCTTGACTAGAAGGATGTAATGAAGCATCAAGCATGCACATTGTTGGGGGGTCAATTTAACGACGCACGAGACAAGGGGAATGAGAAAGAAGGGATAAAGGAAACCCCCTAAATCTCCATGCGCACTTATAATTTTGATTCCAGTTTTCAAAAATAACAAAAAGCTAAGAAAACTGGTAAAAGTAGGCATTTATCCCATCACATGTTCCATATCCGAAAGTAGAAATTGAACAGAATTAGCAGAACGCAGTTTCAAAACCAAAACGTGAAAATGTTTGCAGGTTGCGAATCTGTATGTGAGGAGGTATCTATCCCGAAGTAACCGAATTACAGGGAATAGATCCCAAACGCCGGTTTCCGGGGATCTTTATATGCCGAAAAGCTGTGAAATTTTGCATCCCCCATTAACCCTTTCGCCGAAGAACCCCTAATGAGGGACCGGGGATATAGCATGTAAAAAAACGGCAGGAGGCTTAAAAGGGGCGCACTAACCTCCGCAGAAAGTCTTCATACCCCGAGTGGCGGGTTTCCTGTGATTTCCTGGCCGTCGGACACTGGCCTTGGTCCGCCCAACTCGATTTTTAACCTCTGTTTACCGAAAAGAACAAAGAGCGTCCTACCATCACAACAACTGGACATGGAACGAGTAGCTCGTCGCTCGATGATTGGAAGAACGGTTATACAGGGTGAGTCGGCTGGAACGGCGGTCAACTACGAAAGGTGACGGCTCTGCGTTCAAGGATAAAAATGGAGAAGACCGGTCAACTTTAGTGGTGCGGAATCTATTGTATGAAACGCCATCTTAGGGATATTCTGATTTGGAAGCTGGAGATGCAATGGGGGATTCTAGTATGGAACATGAAAGATGGGACGGCGTGCCATTACTGTGGTTAAATGCTTGGGAACGGGGACCCTCCATGAAGGTAGGTCTCATTTTTATACTGTAAAATTGAAATTGAATTAATTTTGGTTTTATAATAAATAATATTGGAAGTGAAACTTGTAAGCTAGCAGACCTGGGAACTGAAATTTGTGTAAGTTGTTGCAATGCAAGCGTTTAATTTTAGAAAGGTTCTAAACGAAATTTGTAAACAGTAAAAACCTGCTAAGGTGACCACCCAAAAAATGACCATTTATGAAAAGTGGTCACTATACATTATATTCCCTGACCTATTTCTCTATAGGTTTTTTGACCAGTTTTCCCCTCCGTTTTTGACACTTGCAATTTAATTTTTTTTGAAAAAATAGCATGTACATGACCAGAGCATGACAAAACAGATGTGTTGTATGGGTCATGAACCCATATTTAAATTAGAAGCGCTTGTTTAATATAAACAATGTTGCAAGATTTCATTTTATGTCTTTAGCTGTAATGTTGCCCACATATGCCTTAATTAAGAAAGTCAATAACTGCATCTTTTATGTTGCTATGGCTGCCCATTTCTTATAACACCGTGGTTTTTCAAACTTCTACTTGCAAATAACATGTTGATCATGCAAAAAGAGAAAAATCAGGAATATATTTTGAATACAGCGTCGGTTTATTTATTATAAATTATAAATTCGAATCCACATCATCATTTCATAAGTTTCAAATTCATTTGACTTTCTCAGACCCTGCTTAATCTTCCGGCTTCTCAGGTGGTGGACCACACGGCTGCACCATTTTCTCCATCAAGTTAAAGCGCACCCTCGCCTTGGCTTCGTTCTCGGCGACGCTGAAGAAGTTGAGCATGTCGTAGTGGCCCATGTACGATGCGCAGCTGTCACGATGCTGGTTTACCAACCACTCGAAGCGTGATGTGTCAGCGTGTCCGGTACCGATGTACTTGGACTGCAAATGCTCTAGTTGACTGTGGATGTTATACCTGTCTCCCATTATGCTCTGCCTACCTGAAAATAGCAATATCGTAAGCAATTTGTGAGAAATCCTAGTGTCAAATTCAAATCAATACCCTACGGTATGTCCAAGGCTGACCCACTACATATACACCAAAACCTGTAAATAGCACAAACCATTGGGACCGAACCAACAGTTGTGCTATTTGAGGATTCAGTATCGCTACTTGCAAGTAGTACGCCATGAGGGACGCAGGTTTTGGTGTATTCATATACACGTGTGGTTTACATGCATTGTTTTGTCATAAGGACATGCGATTTGCTTGTCAATAGCCAAGCATTTTTACCATAACATGTATGCTACAATCGTGTTGAATCTTACAGGGTACAATATACCATATACTTACTTTGTTAACAAACGACTGAGGTTAAAATGTTGACTAGTTAATCGTAGTAATTAACAATTAACACTAAAAATTACCAACATTTCGAAGATTTCACGTTTTGTTACTATGGACCTATAGATGGAGCGCCGTCGAACGATGAATAGTCGAGTTCGGGTTTTGTCCAATAGGTGGCGTTTTCCGTGGTGACTGGTGACTCGGTGAGACCCCCATGGGTGAGACGGTTTGTTCTAATTTTTGATAACTCGTTTTTTTTTCTGACAATATCTGAATCAAATCTACTAATTTAATTACTTTAAGAGGTAATAATGTTAGATGAACATATTTCAATTTTTTAAGCCGTAGTTTATTTTCCTAAATGTGATAGAAATGTGTTTTTCTATTTCGTTTGTAAAAGGGGAGGACCTCTTGTAAGGCTGTCTCCATGGATGAGCAGCTGATTGACCTTTAATTGACAAGTTCATTGGTGTTTGCGGATGTTGCTGCAGATAACACGTACGTAATTCACCGATTAAATCAACCGTTAATTTGTTAAATTTAATAGCAGAATCGAGCGCTTAGACCTGAAATATAGCGTGGAAATGAAAATCACCGGCACGTTGAAATACAACGGTGACCGGATGTTTCCTCTCATTGAAAACTCCGCACATTTAATGTTAGGTTTATAAATCTGGGTGAATGAGGTTAACTCAGATGTGCTGAATCTTCCTTTGCGCAGTAATCCGCACAAGCTTCAGGGATATAATGCACTTGACCATACCTTAATTTTGTGATAACCTATAATCGCACATCAAACCATGCAACCAAATATTTGGCTGGTACGTTTGCTTGATGAATTATATTTCAATATTCAGGGTGTCATGGCTTCGTCCTTTGACAACGACCTCCTCGAGGTCAGGGAGGGCTTTCTATGCCCTATGTGCCACCTTGACCTGGGCTCCAGCTCACAGTTGCGGGATCATTATGAGGTGTCACATTCCACAGAAGAATATGTTGGCGCCGTGAATGCATTTAGAGGTAACCTGCTTGCAGCTGATTTTTCAACCAAAACTAGTCTCGTATTATGTTCGTGTCTCACGTACAAAATCCTGATTCTTAGGGCTGCTTGACAAGGCCAAGAAGAAAATACTTAACCGAGATGAGGACGATGTCAGCTCTCCCGAAGAAACAATCGGGTATTTGGGTTATGACAGTTCGCTAATGGAACCCCAAGAAGTAGGTAATTGGCACTAGATAATCAGCTTCTGGACTTGGTGATGGTGTGGAAGTAGTTTTGGCTATTCTTTTCTTTTAATTTGATGGAATCATGTGCCTTAGTAACGCGCTATTTAAAACCATAACACGACAGCCTTTCATGTCTAACTCAAATATTGAAACGTGTGCAGGTGCTATCAAAAGTCATACGGATTTTTTCAAGCAAGTACGTAATTCACGCACCGATCGTTATGTCATCGAGACCAACAAGCTTCTTAACCGGCTCGATAAAATACTAACGGACATGCCAGTAGAGCCGTCCAAAAGAAAAGGTACAATGATTACCGAGGTGAAGCCGTTAGTGGGTCCCCGGTAAACCAAAATTTCATTCAGTCGTTCTCCGGTAGCCCGCGAGAAGTCCCTAGTGATGTGGGTTGCCGATCAAGACGTTCCGCTGTGCCCAAATTGTGCCAAATCATTCTCGATAACAAAACGGAGGAGCCACTGCCGACTTTGTGGGGGCATCATGTGTGGCCCATGCTCAATGTTCATTTCCCACGCATATGCAAGTAAGCATGAACGTTTTGGATGGGATGGGAAAAGCATTGTTGCGATACGCTTAACAATTTCCTTTACCTTTAGAAAAATTGACGAATCCTACTGAAATCAACGATATTGAAGAAAGCCGCGGTTCCTCGTCAACCAGCACGCTAGTCTTTGATTATTTAATGTCCATTCCAAGAAGCGGAAGCACGACGAGCTTAAACTCGCTTTTGAATTCTTCTGTGGAGCCCCAGATCCGGGTGTGCATTCAGTGTAAAACTTTACTCGACCGTCACAACGAAAAAAACGAGGAGCTCAACACCAAGCCGGAAATCGTGCATTTGTACGACGTGAGTGCATAATGCTGTTGTGTTTGATTTTTTTGGCATGTCTGACGTCGCGCAAGATTGTTTCAATGTCTGTTCCGCTTGTTTTTCAGCGACTGAAATCCTGCATGGATGAATCTGCGCAGCTAAGGCACCGATATTTAAAAATGATAAACTCTTTAAAGTAAGTAACGTTTTCCGGATATATGTCAATCAGTAGAAAGGAAACGTCTTTGACTTTGCTGCTCTTGTTTAAAGCGCCGGAGAAACCAGTTACACGGTGTCGACCACTCAGGATTTGAGGCTAAAAGTGATGAAGCTGGCAGAATGCATCGATGCGCTCAGCAAGAAAATTCTAGTTTTGGGAATCAAGGATGGAGACGTGAAGTCTTTTCCGAGGGCGATTCAGTTGCAGCGCGGAATTTACCAGTCCAGCAATCAATATTTAAAGGACAAGATGTTGGGCCTGCCCTCGCCACCTTCAGAAGAGGACGTAAATGAGATTAGAGTAAATATATTCCAAATGGAAAATCGAACCGGTCGTTTTTAAGAGGTCAGAACGCAACTCGTTTTCTATTCTCAGGAAAGGCGGAAGCGTGAGCTACAAGAGAAGATCGCCCAGGAGAAGAAGGCAGCGATCGAAATGCAGAAAAGAGCAGCCCACCGAAGCAGAGAAGCCTCGCCCCACAAGGACCAAGTCAGAGGCCGACCAGTTGGCATTGTGGAGGCGCAGAACGGCAACGTCGTGTCCAAAGATTCCGGCTGGGGCCCCGATTCTGCTATTGCACGAGGCACCGACAGCGAGGATCCGATTCTTCAGCAGATGCACATAATCCAGAATTATATCAAGCAAGCGAAACAAGCCCACAAATTCGAGGAGGCAACCATGTTGGAAGCCAACCTGACCGAGCTACGAGAAGAATATTACAAAATCAGAGACGAAACCGGCGAGAGTTGAGACGGAGCGTGCGAACCACATCCGATTTAAGGTAAACAGTTTTCTCCACTCGTTCGAAACTTTCCTGGAATTTGATTTTCAGCACAATAAATTTCTTTCCATATTCCCCTTTTATAGCTTACATTAACCCCCCTTGCAATATATCGTGTAACTCTGTCTCCACTTAATGTTTTTGTATATTAAAATTTATAATTTATTTTTAATTTCAAATGTTATTCAACTTTGACTATGCCTGCAGTGACATCTAGACCTAACGAATACTGGAAGTGGTTTTTTTGTCTCCAATTATTCCACTGACAACAGGTGACACAAATGAAAAGTTTATTATCGAAATTATAACATTTTTAATCTAGTTTTATGTTGGACGTCCGAGCCGTTCTTACCCTGCACGGTCAGGACTCGAGGACCTTCCTTTCCCCACGTGACGATTGTCATAATCTAGCAAAGATCTTTCGGTAACCTGGCCGCCTCATTCGACCGAATACTTGAATTTTCCCCTCATGGAATTTGGAAATATCATTACGGCAGGACAGGGAACCTGGCCAGGTATTTCGCAGATGCAGTGTCTTTTACAATCCTTTCCGAAGCTAGCCAGGCTTGGCTTCTGGTCCTTCACTTGGATGGCCTCCAAATCTTCCCTGGAACGACAGAAGGACCGAAAGTCAAAACCAAAACGGGAAATAAACGAAACTCAAAAACATGCGGAAAAAGTGTTCGTTACTGTGGTTTTCCCAGCATCCTTTTCACGTAATCATTGATTTCATCTTTATCCCTGCTATCGAGATCAATCAGCACTTCCTCGCCATCATCTGAAATACGGTGAAGTTTAATCGGCTATTTTAGAGAAATTTACTATCTCAGATAATTGCATAATAAAATGGAATTTGAAAAGTGAGTGGAACTGCAGTCTGTTCTGTTACAATGTGCTGAATATTTCTTTTTCGCCATTTAGGGCACGTACCCAGAAAGCATCGGATGAATGGGCTTGGGGTCATGTTTTTGAAAGTGACCACTTGGACCTCTTGATTTTTGTACTGAAGCTGCGGCAGATACCAGAATACGAACTCTCTGCAAGACAACGTGAGTGTATAGCTGTTTCAATACCATAATCAACAGAAAGGGCATCAGCAGTGAATGCTTCTCTGTATTCACTAGTTACTAGCTGACAACTGTCTTCGGTGAATTTTGAGAGGACAGTTATTAAGAAAGTAGGCTACACTGGATGCACACATATCCTATAAACCCTCCACACTTACCTCGCACCCCGGTGATGCTCCCCTATGGTGTTGTAGTTTACGCTGAATATTTTAACTCTGTCCTTAAGTACTATTTTGCCGGCCTCTAAGTACTTCCACGTTCGCCGAATCGGCGCTAATCCTTTCATAAACCCCATTTTCAAGAGTTTTTAAAGTGTTTTCCAGCAGACAATCCGAAAAGCATGAAAAGAAGAACCGAGGCAAATGTAAGCCGCCAGCCGAACTTTTTGCCATAGCGAAAGCCGAAGTAACATTGCTAGGACCAACCATAAATAACACGATCCTTATTTCCTATTATTATAATTTAAAATAACGAGATTAAACATGTACTCTGAGTTTATAATTTTAATTTGTAATGTCATTTTAATAATTAATATAAATAATGTAATGAAACTGAACCCGAATTCATTAAAATTTTAATTTAAGACAGGATTCATGGTTGGCCCTCTCAATAATCGTTTAATGCTGAGCGGGAATCTGGCTTACACCATGACGGCTGCTGGCTTATCAGCCATAAATTCACTGTAAACAGATTATATTTTCCGCACATGTTAAATTCAATTCTTGTTTAAGGAACATGACAACAAAATTAGATTAACGTATTTTATATACTAGTTTAAGTTGCAGATTTTTTATAATAACAATGATTTTATTTCAGGGTGGAATAATATCCATGCTACACCGTCATCACCCCCACCTGCATCGGGAGACCAATGTGACCAAAGTAGGGTTCCAACCGTTTCCTATTTCCCCTAAATGTGACCATTTGATTCCCCGTCCATTTTTTGCCTGTTCGAGGGTGTTATCCTATCCGAAATAAGTCGATATCATTGCTATTTGCGGCAAAAAGCTGTAAGAAAAGAAAGGCGGCGACGGTACGAGCAGTACGGGCGTATTTATCGGTTTTTTAGTAAAAAAAAAATCGAAAAGCAACCCCTGGAGACAGGCAACCAAGCAGCACAGCACCAGCTCTTGCAGCAGTGTCGATTTTGCGACAAGAAGAATTATTTTCGACCTATTTATCTCAGGTGAGAAAATTGTGGGCTGCAAATTCGCGATGCATCCACCTCGCCACTTTCAACTCTGTTTGTTCGTTCGTACACGGTTCTGAGCTGCTTTTTGTAAGCACAAACATTGCATTGACAGTTCGTGTCTTGAGTGTCTCGCGAGCCAAAGGGTCTTGGAAGGCGGGAAAATGGCGGCGGCTACTGGCGACAAGACTGTCAGCAGAGTTGCTTTGTGCTCGGCAATATTCGCCGGCTTTGCTTACGTCGGCTACAGTGTCGTGAGAAATGCAATATGCCGAAGAGGGAGGAGAATCGACGAGGAAGATGGTGAGCATGAACCAAACTTTGTTTTTGTTCTTAACCCTCGTTGTGCTGCAGCTGATTGGCTTCCATAGCATCATTCTGGAATGGTGCATGATCTTTTGTGACCTATATGCATTTCTTATTAATTAGCTCTAGTCATAGCATGTGCATGTATGACGTACTTCATTAATAACATCGTGTTAATTGCTACATGTCTTTTAGAGGTTGTCTAGGAAAGTAGGAATGTACGTGATTTCATTTTGCATGTTTTCAGGTTAATTAATATATCATTCTCCAACGTTTATCATCATCAATGTAGGTAATTCATAAGACCTGACAATGCATGCATGCTCTTTGGCGGTCCCAAAGATAGCACATGAGATCATTAGCCAAGAAGTTTAGGCTTTTTAGTGTACTTGTGGGTTGATCCCCTTGACATTATACCTGCTGGACATCAATTACAGAGTGGGTGAGTGGGGTTTAGGCACGAAGGCAACTTAGGCCACAGAGCGCCGACACAAAAATGAGGAGTAGAAATGTATGGCTGTTGGCCCATATAGAGGACCGGTGGTCAGAAGGATCATTGTAGTGAGGGTACAGTGGGCAAAAAATAGACTGAATGAGAAAGAACTGATGAGAACGGAACAGACTGTACATGTCTCACCGAGGATGTCGGGGAGAGTAGAGGGCGAGACTGGTCTTTGACCAGCGTATGAGCTAGGAAGGACCGGCTTCTAAGTTATTTTGCGCTTGCTACCCATAAACTGACGTGTCAGTTTTCCTTCACGACTGTTACAGATATGGACCAAAAATTAGGCTTTTTCGTGTTTTCAACCCATTACACACCTTAAATTTACGTGTCGACTATTTTTCGTTTTGGATGCAGCAATTCCCTGTCATGCAATTTTTTGTTCAATAGATTGTGAAGCACATTTATTTAGTTGATGGGTCAGCACTATTGTCAAGCTGGCCTACATCGAGTCTGGTTTCAGTCTTCCGTGCCTTTAATTACTATAGCTACTGCTAAAATGGTGTTATGCTATGGTGTGTTTATAAACCACTTAGTAATTAAATTGTCCATTGCATTGAAGGTACTGTTGCAGTTGTTTCCGGAGTAGGCGTTTTTATTTTATTAACCGTTCAGGGATGTTATTATTAATTCATGAATATACCAATGGTGCTTCGTTATGGTTAAACATACTTTTATGAAAAGATAATAAAGGTTTTTTCTATACAAATTTAAGCATTTGCTCAATTGAAGTTTTGCATTCTCAAAAAAAAAATTCTTTCGAGAATTTGCTTTTCGTGTTTTTGTTTTCCTCAAACCGTAATGACATTTGATACGTTTCCCAAATATACTAAGCTTTTGCGGAGTAGTACCGTGAAGCAATTTTTTAATTACGGACTTAGGTCCCATTTCGAGAGTGATGGCATGTTCCAGCGCAACAAAAACTGCGAATTGCTTATTAATTAGTCCCGCGTTCTGGACTCTAAATTGCGCCGAGCGAGTTGAAGATTTTAATCATTTTTTGAATGCCAAAAAAGGGTCCGCGAGGATGCATCATCGCTCCAACATCCGACTTTGTCATTTACAAATTAATCCCGAGTCGAGTGGCAGTTTTGTAGGATGTTAAATGGGCCTCTTGTGGTACGTTAAACTCTAGGTGTGCCATTTTATTAATAGAGCAGTTTTGCTTATGTGCCGATATGGATTGATATGGAGAAGGCTGCGGGCATCGTAAAATTGATTGTTGTTGCCTCGCATCTGGATTCATGCCAGCTAGGAATGCCAAAGAGCAGAGACCGACTGATTTTACCGTTCAAATCATTGATTTTTTTTACTTTTTCTTTTCCTGAATAAGTAGGTTGGGCTATTACGCGGCACGCGGCTCCGAAACTCGGCTCGTTGGCTTTTCACCACGTTCCTAACGTCAACACTGATAAACGAAACTCATGGCCAGCGATGAGTTCCACCGGATTCTGGCTGTCACGCAAATGGGCGAGTTTTTTTGCAGGCCGCATTAACTTTATGTTAAAGTCGTAGCAAACCCGAATCGTAGGTAACTCAAGCGCTGAATCAATTTAAGATAAAGGCCCAGTTTTAATTGGAAAGGTGTCAGAATTTTAGGTCTTCCTGTAAAATGGCGTTTCCATTATGGGAGACAAGACGTAATTTATTGGTGCACCATCTCTCCGAAACCATTCATTCCATTGATGAGGTTGCTTTTGTCGTGATAATGAGCTTGTCACGTGCAAATGTTGGCATTTGTCTTCTGGCGGTCCATTTGCATGTTTTTAATGAGACTTAAAGGTTGGATTTAAAGCCGATGGTTCGTTAGAGAGACGATCATTCTAACTGAATTAATATGCGGCAACATCAATAGGCATCGCTCAGAGACTTTATTTGCAAATATGCAGCTACACTGTCTCATGGCAACGTCTTGCTTTTTAGTCATCATAACATTTCTATAAATGCACCATCGATTTTATAAAATAAAACGTTGCCGATGGTTTAGACCCGAAGAGATCAGTTATCCCGATTGTAGTCAATGTGAATTACCAAAGTTCTTTTCTGGACCATTCTGTGCAGTTGAGGAACTATCCCCTTTTACTGGCCAAAATGTGCCAGATAAGTCATGATGGTTGAAGTAGTACTTGTTAAATAAGTAATTAGCGTGTGTCAGGTGCTGCTTAATTTCACCATTGCAGAACATTACGGTTCATTTATCTGACAATTCTAAGACCTTCTACCGAGGACCCACTGACTGACGGCGCCATCTTTCGGCATGATATTCTTTCTCTTGCGAAAAATTTCGATTTGGCCATTGTCTATTTGCACGAATCTTAACCAATTCCCCCTTCTCCCACTAATTTGGTGTCGGTTTTAATCCCTGGTTTGTACGTTTGCAGATGACGGCCCTTGTACATTTCATACTATCCGCCGCTTGAGTGTAGCGAGTCAAACCGATTTTCTCTTGGGAAATTTAGATGTCTCCAACGGCGGACTCGTGCGCCAGCTGACGGTGCAGGAGCGCATCCGGGAGCTGAACCTGCAGGCGAGGCACTTTGGCGGCGAAGAGGGCATCATCATGAGGTTCTCGCCGTTCTACAAGCCGCGCAGCCTGCAGTGCTCCCCCTGGAGCTCGCCACGGATCCTCAGTCCCGTGGACATCAACCAGTTCATCAGTCGGTCGGCCGAGAACCTCACCAACGTCTCCCCTCCCCAGTCGCCCATTCTCAGGCGCAAGAGCACGTGCCGCAAACGATCGCCCAGCCGGCCGCACAGCGGCGGTCCCATGAACGGCAACGGCGCCACTGCCAACCAGGTCACCGAGGTCCACATCCTGCTGAAGGACTCGGAAGAGACGCTGCGCAAACGTCTGGACGGGCTCTACAACAAGGGCAGGATCATCACGCCGTTCGAAGCGCAGAGCCTGGTGGCACTGCTCTACACCAAGGACGAGGCGCTGCTGCTTCGCACCCTCACCACCATCACCAACTGCGCGGCGTTCTCCGTCAACCAAGTAGGAAGCCGTCCGATAGGAATCACGTTTTGCTCTTGTGTGGGACCGTAAATCCGGTAGCGTCTAGCCGTAGGGTTTTTTGTTGCGTTCTAGTTGGATTTACGGTCACACCGTCCGGCATTGTTCGTGGGTTAGTGTTGCGGGCCTGTTGACTAGCGCATGCATTCTTCAATTTCAGAACTATTTGCGCGATACCGGCTGCCTTTACATGTTAAGCAATCTATTGACGGACCCTGCAAATAGCAAGCAAGTACGCACCTCGGCCATTCAAGCCGTCGGAAATCTATCGTTGAATCAGGATAACTTAAGAGAACTGAAGGTAGGTACGGCGGTGGGATTTGACACGATATATATACAGTGCTGAAGTGTGGGATAAAGCCCCTTGAAAGTTTCTGTATCCGTGTTCCAGCGCTGCCTCCCTCCGCTGATGGCCAATATCGATAGAGCAAACCTGTTGGGCGAAGAGCTGCTGCTGCCATCCCTCATCACCCTCACCAACCTGGCCGTTCTACCCGACTGGCACGCCAAGTACGTGAAAATCCTGCACCTCCTCAGCACGCTCCTCGACAGGGGGCCGAACGCCGTCCAGCTCCAAGTGTGCAAACTGCTGGTCAACCTGTCCTGCAACCCTAGCATGATACCGCATTTGTTGGCTGCCAAGGTAAGGTGAAGCGTAATCGCTACGGTGTTGACGAAATCTTTCCGTTCGTTAAAATCTCTCGCTCCTCTGCGTCGTTAGGCACCTTCGTCGTTGCTGGACTTGCTGGCTCCATCCTGCGAAGAGGAATTCTTGTTGCGCATCACGACCGTTCTGGACAACGTGACGACCACGGTGCAAAAGAACAATTTGGAGCCCAGCGACCTTCCTGCCGAAGAGAAGGCGCCCTCCCCCGAAACGCTCTACGCTGCCATCTACGGACTGAACGTGACGGACAAACTACGCAACCGCATCTTTGTCCTCGGCAAACACCCAAACGAAGAGATCAAGTCCCACGCCAAAAGGATTTACGAGTGCCTAAAGGGGTAAGCTAAGAATTGTGACTAGGAAACGAACGTAGCGTGTTCTTAATCGTTTTTTTAAGTCCGAAATCACAGTTGCGAAACTGCAGTCGAATGTCCGAGCAGACGCGTGTCCCGGCAAGGCTACGAAGGCCTTGTTATTGCCGAGCATGTGATACGAACCGTAGAGGTGGTCGTTTGGAATTTATCCGAATTTATCTGAAGCGGTTTGCCAACGGACATTCCGATTCCCTCCTATAACAGGGTCTCTTTAGCTTGCCTAGACACGATATCGATAGTCACACCATAAATGCAAATATTCAACTCATGTGCTTTATTGCAGGAAAGCTGTTTCGACTGCCAATTAGCCTTGCACGGGGGCAGTCATTATGGCAAATTGATATTTTTTTAAAAAAATAAATGCCCCGCGCCGTCTTAATCGTATTGCTCTAGTTTGTAGACCTAATTTCCGCACCGTGCTTTTTGAGTTTTGCACTTTTTCCGTTTGCTTGGGAGCCACGGGTCAGGAGCTTTCCGCAGGAACGTCTAGCATGCGCCGAACTGGATGCGGCAAAACCGTCTTTGCACTGCAAAGTCCGACATGGCGAGCTGCAAAGTTAGCACTTGCGATGCATCGGCTTTGCTAAAATCCCACCATTGTAACTGCATTTCAGACTGTGGGCAGCGCGGGCGGACGACATCCGGGTCGAGATTACAGCGCCACCGCCCGACTTCGAACCGGGCCTCGACACTATCCCGGAGCAGGCGACTTGCAACGGCGATCTGCAACCCGACACCCAGCAGATTTAGGAAAACGACTTTTAGCGCATTTTTGATGTAGTTATTTTTAGGCAGCAGTTGATGTGCATTTTTTTATTTCCCGGCAGCGTTCAAACGTACAGGATTTAAGGTATTTTGTGCAGGGCTGGAAATGCTTTATTGAAAATGCCATAATGCCGGTTATTCGGCACATTCCAGGCGTGGACTTCAGGTTCGAGAGTCTAGCACGTAGAGTCGTAGATTCAAGGCATGCTTTCTCCTCCCTAATTTACGCGAGTACTCTGAAATTATTGAGATTCAAACTTTCCATTTCTCGAACGTTACAGTGCCCAATGCGGCGATTTTTCCACTTTTTTTTTAATCAAGTACGTGTATCGAAATAATTGAACTTGACACTATTTTTAGATGCGTAATAAGCGTTTTTCTTTCTTTTCTTGCATTCCTCGTCGTGATATATTATTTACACTTCCTGTGTACAGTATAATAAGGCATATATTGTATATATAACATAAATATAGAGATGCATATTTAAGTAATAATCATTCTTACGAGCCATACACCACCGCTACATCAGTCCGTTCTACATGTACTTAGTGCTGGGATAAGCCAAACTTTTACCTTTCCGCCGATTACCCACGTAAATAACAAAATTCCTCTTAAGCGGAGTTTGGCGCAACCAGCTTTTAGCTCGGCACGGAATCATTATTAAGCTGGTGTATTTTCACTCATCGAGCGCGGATCGAGGTATTAGCGATACGATTTTTATGAAGAACGCCTGTAAAGATTGTTTTCCTGTTATTTAAACATCTCTCGGTGTGTAACATATTCTCGGTGATTTTTCGTAATGTCTTATTTATTTTGCAGCCAGAGACTTAATTTGTCGATATGGTTTCTCGGATTTAGTTCCCCACCCCTTCCCCCTGCCGATTATGTAATATAACAAAGAGGGTTGTAACTGCACTGCTTTTCATATTTTCTAAATATGATATTTTAATAACTAGTTTTCTCTTTCTACTGTCCTGTCTGAAGTATCGGAAATGTTGCTGTTTAATCCAAATGTGTAAAAAACATTTGTTTGCCTTAAGATGTACTCAAAGATAATCAGATTTTTAATCCTCGCATCATTCGAGTGTCGTGGCGTGTCGTAGCGTAATGTCCTAATCGATAATGCATAGCTTAGGCATATCGCGAACATTGTCCGAAATGAAAAGCAGTGTTTTGTAACGCGGGATGTTCGATTTTGTAATGTTTTAATACGATACACGATTTTGACTGCATTGCTTGCCACCATTTTGTAAATTCAGGAATTTTGAATTTTAAAAAAAAGTTCATAAAACTAACTTTCTCGCATTACGGATTCAACATTTCGAGATGAATTTCACCGTTTTCAATCGAAATAAAATAATTTTAGGCAATGCGATTATTAGTTTCAGTTAAAATTATGCAATTTTTTGTCGATTTTACTATTGAAATTCAAATTTCGCGCCTAAATGATATTGATAAATTAAGCCTCTGGTTGGGTGCTTCGCGACACGATGTCCACTTATTTTTTGTTTCGCGTTTGTTTGTACATTCAATCACCCTCGATCCACTCGCGTGTTAATTATGAAAAGCGATTTTATTTTCTACAGAAATTAAAAACTTAATTTGATGTATATGATTGATATTTTTAAAATCCGGTATTTTTCGGATGCCCCATTCTAGCAGACGATATTTCCCCGGACGTCCCTACATCCCCCCCCCCCCTTCCTGGCCGATGACGTCACAGGTGACGTCAGTTCTGCGCCTTCCATTTTGGAGCTAAGATGGCGGAAGGCGGTCCTACTCCTCGCGATCTGGAAGCTCAAGTAAACGCAATTAGTAGTTTATTGAAAAAACCGCTGAAGAAAGGAGAAGTGAGGTAAATATCAGAGCGTTTTCGCACGTTATTTCTTCTATTGTGCATGCTAGAACCTAGGGGAAACTACCATTTCCAAAGCGGCGAGAACCGCACCTGAGCACGTCCCCGTTTGTCTTTAGGCCTAATTTGCTAATGGAATTCGAAAGGCTGCACCAGTTTTGAGTCATTCAATTTCACTTTTTTCCGAGTTTCTATTACGTAATGCATCGTAATAAGTGTTGAATTTGAAAAGAATGTGTTTTTCGACCTTAAAACGAATCTTCCGGTGCAATTTTCGTTTAGCCGAACGTTTGTGTGGATGGCTATTTTCGACCCAGGAACGATTTTGCATTCGTTTCGTAGAGTGCATGTCTTATCAGATTGTGGCGTTCTGTGACGCAACCTTGAGAATGAACTTTAAAGATGATTATTCGATAACCGGGTGATTAGTTATTGGTTTCAAGACTATCAAAGGGTGAAATCTTGAATCCCAAATTGAGGTCTAGGTCATCGGGCTCGCAGACCGGCTATTAGCTAAGTTGCATAATGTACAGAAGATATTCGGTAAGTTTGAGCAAGATGCCCTCTGAGCAGGAGTCTCGATGAGAACGTACTACTTTGAATAAAATACAGATCACCGTTGTACATTCCTATATTGCGACTTTGAGTAACTGGCGGTCATTAACACAACATAAAAGTAAAAACTCGATCTTTAAAATGAAACTTTAAAAAACATCTTCTCTATCTTACAACAAACCAAAATCGACTTTTAACCAAGATGTTCTAGAGCACAATTTTCTAAAAGCCCATACATGGAACATGCAGCAGCTTTCCACTTTTCTCCCACTAACACACCTTGACTACACAACAAGATTTACAATAAACACAACATACAGGACCGTCACGTAACTACGCAATACAATACGAAATCGGCGCTTTGCTATTTTTTCCTCTGATGTCAGTTTTAAACTTATTGGTTATCTATTGTACATCCTTGTGCTTCGTATACTTCTATGAAAGCATTTCTAAACTAAATAACACGTACTCCAGTTGCATTATGGAAAGCAGTCTACTTGGCACCAAATTATCATCAGATGCCAATTAGCACCACCAATTAACACTGACAATAGTTTCCATGGTGATGATTCAACTACCATTCAGAGCATTTATTATGTCGTTTCACTTATCGAGGTCAACTAGACTAATGAGCATCTGTTTGCATCTAAGTCTGCATATCTTGAAATCTTTGAACGCTTCTGTTATCTATATAAATAAATAGCACATTTTGCTAAATCTTTGGTTATTTGGGCAATCTTCTCACTTCCCCCATACATGCTTCCCTGCTGAATGACTACTTGCCAGATTGTTGACATTGCAGTTTTTTTCTTGATGTAGATACCTAGTCGATAATCGTTGGTTCAAACAGTGGAAAAAATATGTTGGATTCGATAGTTGGGATAAGGTTGCGGGTGAGCAGAGCACGCATCCAGGGCCTATCGATAACACCCCTCTTTTCAAAGGTGACTATGCAATTTGGCATTATGTTCAACTTTCTTTGTCAACTTCCTTTAAACGTATGCATCGTTCGCTTTATTTTAGCCGATGAATCTGGTAATATTAGAGAACATCTTATTGAAGAATTAGATTACGTCTTTCTACCCAAAGAAGCATGGGAGATGCTGTTGGGCTTGTATGGCCTCATGCCTGGCCAAGAGCCCATTATCCGTAACATCGTTGAAAACGGATTATACGTAAAGCTTTGTCAGGTGAGTCGACGCGCTTTAATGCATCACAAAAAAAAATCCGTGCCAAAAATAATGTAATCTGCGGAATCTGGCAATCCAAATTGTAATCGCAGTAATTTTCTTCGTGGTAATTTGGCAGGTCGAAGTCTATCTGGTCGAGTTCAAGCTGTGCATGAGCAGCGACCTGGAAAACCTGACCTCTAAATCTTTCAGCAAGGTGGACACCATTGGTAAGAGATTGTCATTTCCAACGGATTATGTTTAAATTTTCCCGTTAATCGCTATGTAGCTTTTGTTTAACAGATTTTATCGGTTTATACACAGAGCATATAGAGAAAGAAATGAGGAAGCTGTATAGCATTCCCGAAGGCAAGGAAACTCGACTTTGGAACCGTTATACCAGCTACGCGTACGAGCAATTCACCAAAAAGGAGCAAACCGTTCAGGATGCTGGCTTGTACACTGGCCAAGTTATCATTATCGAACAGCAAAATGACGACGGCTCATGGCCTTGGCAAGTCAAATGGTCCGTCCAATAATTAGGCTGCGGCATCGTCCTAAACACATGTTGCGAATAGTGTTTAATTCGAAATGTATCTTTTGCATTCTAGCACAAACAGTGCACTTAGCTTCCCTGCCACCGAAAACAACAAATCCTACTCCAATTCAAGTTCGAGCAATGCCGTGTGAGTATCTATCCGGTTGCTTTTGAGAACAAGTGACCGCCACCGTTGCTTACGAATGAGACGTTGTTTATTTAATTAGGACGACGCGAACGTACACCGCAATGGATGGCTACCGCAGCAGCGGCTACAACTATGACGACGTCGACAACGGCGTCCCCGGCATTCAGCCCGGAATCTGCGGCCTGTCCAACCTCGGCAATACCTGCTTCATGAACTCGGCCTTGCAGTGCATGAGCAACACGCCCCCCATCACCCGTTTCTTCTTGGACGACCAGTACTGGGATCAGCTGAACACGGAAAATCCGCTCGGCATGAAAGGGGAGATCGCCAAGTCTTACGGAGAGCTAGTGAAGACCATGTGGTCGGGGAAGCACACGTGCACTGCACCCAGAAACTTCAAAGTGAGCAACCCCCGCCGATTACTCGTGCCTTGTAATTAAGCGTTGAGAGTAACCCTTGAACTTGCTTTTCTCCCAGATGCAAGTGGGCAGATTTGCGCCGCAATTCTCTGGCTACCAGCAGCAGGATTCTCAGGAGCTCATGGCTTTCCTTCTCGACGGCTTGCACGAGGACCTCAACCGCATCAAGAAGAAACCGTACATCGAACTTAGAGATGCTAACGGGCGGCCCGACGACGTGAGTCTTTGAACCGTGTTTCGGGTAGTCTGAAGATGTGTCAAGAGATGCTTAAGCAAGCTTCGTCTTTGCAGGTCGTTGCCAGGGAAGCCTGGGATAATTACCGAAAGCGCAATGACTCGATCATCGTGGACCTCTTCCACGGCCTGCTCAAGTCGACCCTCGTCTGTCCCGAGCAGGACTGCGGCAAGGTGTCGGTGACCTTCGACCCCTTTTGCTACCTAACCTTACCGCTGCCCATCAAGAAGGAACGGCAGATCGACGTGAGCTTCATGGCCCTGGATCCCACCGTGACCACAATGCAGGTATCGCCGCTGTTAACTTGTCAATAAGATGCACCGAGATCAGTTTTGAGGGGAAATAATCGGCAGATGATTTGTTCGACACATGAAACATTTTATTGGAGAGCGGGACAAAACGCTGATCTTGTTTTTGATTTGTTGTTTCAGTATAAACTGACTGTTCCGAAAGCCGGCAATGTAAGCGACTTGTGTTCTGCCTTGAGTAGGCTTGTCAATGTTCCTGCAAACAAGGCAAGTGGAACAATTGATTATTTTTAAATTCTGAATTGCGTTTAGCGACTTCCGTCTGATGCTCTTTCGTTATCCAATCATTCAGATGTTGGTTGCTGACGTGTACAACCACAAGTTTCACAAGGTCTTTCAGCCGGAGGAAGCGTTGAGCGGCATTTTGGACAGGGATTCTATTTTCATGTGAGGTTTTTGCCGTTCATTTTTTAAGTGGGGGAGGAAAAGTAGTTTTGCTCACTGACGAACCTTTTGTCGCCTGCAGATACGAAGTGCCGGTTGTCTCGATGGATGACGCCGAAACGGTAGTCCTGCCTGTTTACATGCGACAAAAAGGGTAAGTTTCTTTTTGTCAGTACACGCACCGAAGATATCTAAATGGTCTGACATCAGAAAGAATGATGCTCGAATCTGGACTTATTTTACGTCATCGTAATATCGTGTAAGAGAGATTCAGCAGTTAGATGCTCGAATTTTAACGGAATCTCACTCGGGTTTGTCGGGCCCTTGCATAAACCTTTCCCTAGTTGTAAGCTGGCGTTCATAGCATTTACACATTCTGTCGCTGACCAAACCATTTGGAAGCATACGGTATGACGTGCACTGGTTTTCTCTCCTTTTGTATTGCGTTTTAAGAATCTTGCCGGGTTGCAGCAACGACAGCAGGGCGGGATACCAGCTTTTCGGACGTCCCATCGTGGTGGCGGTGCCGCGACACAAGTGCACATGCGATATGCTCTACAACATAATTCTTAACAAAATGTCGTAAGTAGGCCGTAAGTCGCGATAGATTCGACGTGCCTTGAACGGCGGGATCGCAAGCAGAAAAAAAAAAACCTAAATCAAAAATCTCGTGTCAGGAAATACGTTAAAGTTCCGTCTCCCGACGAAGAATGGTGGGCGAAGAAAGACGAAGATACAGTCA
This sequence comes from Xestoiulus laeticollis, assembly GCA_034698905.1. Classification (NCBI taxonomy): domain Eukaryota; kingdom Metazoa; phylum Arthropoda; class Diplopoda; order Julida; family Julidae; genus Xestoiulus; species Xestoiulus laeticollis. The sequence continues at coordinate 24,464 of JAQGCC010000452.1, forward strand.
TGAACGGGGGTAAATTATTTTTTTGTCTACCGTGTTTTGCGATTGGCCGAAATGTCCGACCGCCCGAATGTTAACTCGTTTGCGTTCCTCCAGAGGTGAACATGTCAAACGGGGACGACGAAGAAGAGAGCGATTCGCAGGCCGACGAGGAAAACAAGGAGGAAGACGAAGGCATCGACTCGCAGGAAGAGCTGGAGTATCAAAACGGCGAAGACAGCAAGCAGCCTCACATGTTCAACATGCAGTTTGTCAACTCCTCCGGAAGCACTGATGTAGAGAAAATCAAGAAGGACGGCCAGTTCGTCACGTTCTCTCGTTAGTTGCCCTGATTTTTGGGTCGAAACTGAACTGGCAAAGTCGATTTCGTAACTAATCCGACGTGTTTTTTTTTTCCCCAGATCGACCTTACCTGTCCATAGATTGGCATCCGAGAGCCAAGGAGCTTTATTTTAACGAGAAACTCTCAAACGTAAGTCTTCTGATCGGTTTTAGCAAAACAGCTTTTCGTCACGGCTTATTATTTCCTCACGCTTTCAGAGCCTCGACCATCACGAAAGCGCGAGCAGTTGCAGAGCTATGCAGAAACGACCAGTCATTCAATTAAGCGAGTGTCTGGAACTGTTCACGGCCACCGAAAGACTGAGTGCAGAGGATTCTTGGTAGGACATTCGGCGTTGCGATTTTTCTCCTATCTCATTTTTCTGTGGCAGATCTTAATGCTGTTTTCGGTCTCAGGTATTGCCCCCGGTGCAAAAAACATCAGCAAGCCACCAAGAAGTTCGACCTCTGGTCTCTTCCTCGCGTGTTGGTGTTGTGCTTTAAGAGGTTTTCGTATAACCGCTACATGAGGGACAAGCTCGACACGCTAGTGGAATTTCCAACGAAGTAAGTCGACCCGCCATGCAGCCTCGTTTCAAAAAACCGTCTTCGAATATTAACGGTGGAAATTTTCCCTCCCGTATTTTCCAGAGGCCTGAACATGGCGAAGTATATAATCAACGGTGCTCACGGGCCGGCCCTTTACGACCTCATAGCAGTGTCCAATCACTATGGCGGCATGGGAGGAGGACATTGTAAGTGCACTTTTAAAACCGTTCGATGCTTTCGATGACATCGTTTTGACGAATGCATTTTTGTAGACACCGCGTACGGGAAAAATAAAGACGATCAAAAGTGGTACTATTTTGACGACAGCAACGTTTCGCCAGCAAAGGAAGAGGCGGTCGTGGTAAGCATTCTTATTTTTTGCGTGGATTGTTACCAACGTTCGTGCTTGAATTTGTTCGCTCCCGTCTGAAACACTCTTTTCGCTTAGTCCAAAGCAGCGTACGTCCTTTTCTACACGCTGCGGGACATGAGGACCGACAATGCGGCGACGATCACGAGGGATATACCGGCAGCGCTGGGCACTGCGGCCAGTCCCAAAGACACTCAGGACAAGGACAATGGCATCAGCGTAAGCACCAGCAGTGACGAAGACTGCTCCATGGACACGAACTGATCCAGGCTACGCCGATCGCCACATAGAGCCTCTTGCCGCCGGAGGAGAAGGAGGAGGAGCAGTAGCAGCCGCCGACTTAAAACCGTGCCATTCTTGCATGATCCTGCGCACCGGCCACCTCTGGGTAAAAAAACCGACCAGCCCGGGCAGCAGCAGCACCCAAGTAGGTCGAAGCTTTTTTGTTCCGTAGTCCCGACATAAACCGAGGCGGGGAGCTGTTCTCGTCACCGAATGCATATTACGACATGGCCTACAAGGCCGGGCACTGTTCGCTTTGTGAGCCGGTCGACGAATCGCTCTTCAATGGTCCCTTACACCGTTATTTAAAAAAAAAAGAAACTAAAGCGTCCATGGCCAACATGCCCACCGTCTGAATTTTACTCAGGCGCCTTTAATGGGGTACAGCCAGTTATTTGAATGGTGCGACACGTCCCTGCTCCCGCTTCAAGTAATTACCCCTCCGTCTAGAAGTGCTGCGGCCGTGTTTTTTGTTTTATTGCAGATTGGCTTGTTGTTAATTTATTCGTCTTTGTAGATTTTTGGGTCATTTTCAAGTTGCGTTTTGCCTTTTTCATCTCTATTTCTCTTGCTCGTGATCGTTGGGTTGAATTGAAATCTAGGGCAATACGGTTCCAGAAATAACGTCGAATACACTGTTTGCAGAATTCCAGATTGGAATACGGGGGCGGGGGATTTACCTACCCTTGGTCCCAGCAGCATCAAGGGTCCAACGCAAGCAATGTAGTTGTTTGCGGTTAAGTTTGTTTGAAAATTGCTTATCTCGTTTAAGTTTATAAAGCCTCGTAGAACCGCTCGACGATTCAATCCCCGTTTTTTCTCGTAACCAATCAACTTTTGTTTAAATGTGAGGTTCCTGTTATCAATTTGCTATCCTGAAATTGGACCCTTGATTAAATGCCAGCGCCATTCGTAGCGGAGGGAACCCGTTCGTGAAAAAGCGTTTTGTAAACTTGTTTAGATCGCAAGTAGGTGTTTGCAATGGAAGTTAATCCGTATCTGCATTGGTAATTTTTTTTTTGGAGAAATTTAGCACGACATTTTTCGGCACAAATGTAAATCACAGCAAAATTTTCTAGCCAACTTCTAATTCGTTTACAAATTAGAAGGAATCAGTTTTCAAAATTTCTCTCTTGCAGGTGCGGCTTTTCAAAAGTCCTTAACCGAGTTACTATAATAAATTTTGAATATTTTAATTCGTATCTCAGTTTGCTTATGCAAGAATCTGCCTCGAAGACGACCATTTTTTACGATCGTTTATATACCCCTACTTCCCGATCCAACTGATCTAGAAAATGGTCGATTTCCGTTTACGGTTCCGAGAAAACCAAATATATTTGTCGTTCGAGATTATTTTTGTTGAAATTGTTAAGATCCGCACTTCACGATCAGTTAACACCAGGGGAATATAGCAAATTAGTACGACGGACACGCATAATCGTATTGCAATTAACCGAAGGAGCAAAAATAGCTGCCCCCATAAGGCAAGAACCAGTTTTTTCTCTCTGCGTGCAGCCATTATCGTTTGCATTTTTGTTCAGGCTGCAAGCAGTTTGCGGTTCGCTCAAACGGAGTGAATGTTACCATTTATCACGAGTCCCGTGTGCGAAAGTCCCACGGTGCTACAACTGGTTGTAATTTCACGAGCCTATCGGAAGGGCCGCGTTGTTGTCTGTGTATTATAAACCTAAGTGATTTAGATGTTAACGAAATAAAACAAACTGGAGCTAACGCACTTTCTTTACTCCCAAAAAACTTCAAACTCTCGCAGGACGACTACTTCGAAAAAGTTTTATTTCATTAAAAAAAAGCTCAAGTAACGTTCAGCGTGCTTTGAAAGTAGGCAGACGTGTCTACCCGTAGGAGCTCTCGAAGGGCCATGGTAGCATAACACGAACTTGGCAAATCGAACTGCATTTTCAAAGCTTCCAACGGCCCTACTGAAAATTCGACGTGTGACATTGTCATATTTTAACAATACATTTAGAAATTACAAATTCTCTAATACGCACCTATGGATTCCGGCATGGAAATCTTCTGTAGCACTTCCCAGTCGCTCTGAAGCATTGGAACGTTTGCATCTGTATAGTTCAAAATTGACCAGCTGACCTCTGTGGGCTTTATCAGGATGTGCCGGTAAGTTCCGGAAAGCGAGTAATCTCTGAAAAGCGAAATTTCACTTGAGCTCTTGCTTTTTAGTCTCTCTCCTACAGTTGGCGTTTACTCACTTTACTCTGTGCTCCACTTTGTCCATGTCCAAGCCGCTTTCCTGTAACATTTCACGGTACCAGTCTGCAACTGAAAGGTTTGATGGCATTTTCAAATCGGTTGGATTATGATTAACGCTCGTGATTTAACAGAGACATACTTTTGTTTTTAGGGTATTGCACGTCGTATCCGAACAGCGGTAACACCACGTCGTAAATGCTGGCTTTGGCGCCGGGTTCCAGAACGGTCGGCACGGCCATGGACGTCGTTCTTTTGGACACTTTTTGGTTTTCAATGCTGATGTCTGGAAAGATTCGTTTTAAAATCCGGATAACGCCTAACCAAACTCAAGGAGTTTTCTTACTTTCGGCATCGGATTTCAATATCAAATCCCCCTCGATGGCCTCCAAACCATACTCTCGGATCCTTTTCGATAGGATTCGATTCCACAGCCAGCTCTGATAACTGTGGACATACATGAGGCGGCTATTACGGGGAATCTGATTCAAGGCGCTGACCAAATCCCTTGTGCCGTGCTTCTGCATTCCCTGCATCAAGTAACTTTCGATGGTGTAATGTCGCCTCATCGCGGCCAGGACCTTTTTCGGGTTGCTGGTTTTTTCCCATATTGCCCGAAACATGGCCGTGTTTTCATCGTCTGCAAAGGATGTCAGTAAAGTGCGTCAATTTCGTGAAAAATTCCTGGTTGTCACCGCCTTACGTTTGTTAAATTTAGCACACCTCCTTCCCTCGGCTTCATAATCAGATGCACGGCAGATTTCCAGTCGCTTTTCAACAGCGCCAAGCCGATACTGTGTGTCGCAACTGTGGTCGAGCCAAAACGTTGCATGCCAAAGTAATTGATGAATCCATTTTCGGCTAGAAGATTCATGGCTTTTCCTATATCTTCTTCGGATCCCAGAACATTCCTAAAACGGTAAGGGTCGGACATGAAGCTGTGCGTCCAAAGTGATGTTTATCAATTATTACCTTTACCTTAAAACTATCCTAAATCTATTTCCTTTCAAGTCGCCTAGTCGCAGAGCTTCGTTGCGGTATGTTACGTTCCCTATCGCAATGTTTCTCAGTATCTTGTTGAGCGCAAGGAGCTTTTTGCCTTCGGTCCTGTAGACGGACACAGCCTGGACGGTTTTCGCCCGCTTGTCTTTAACCCCGGCATAAGTGAAGGCTCCCGGTTTCATCCTAGAATGGAAGGTTGTTGTAACGAAGCGTCGGAAAACGGTTACGGGTACGGAAAAAAAAAGCCCACTTTAGAAACTTTGCAATCAAGTTGATGGCCGCTTGAGTGTCTAGGTTTTCTTTGTACAGTGCGAAATGCGTGTAGTTTCCCCTGGTCGATGGCCAAGACTGACGCTCGCCTTTCTGAAAAGTCCCTTCGTCTTTGCTCGGCTTTTTTGCTTTAAACGATGCTATGATCATCTTCTTTCCCTCTCTCATTTCGGTGTTGCTGCAAAGCTTCGGAAATATTTTTTTTACGGTTTCATGCATGAGGCGGCGCTCTTCTTTACTCTTGCTCTCTACCTACAATGAGCGAAAGTTGACATGTGTTTTGACGTAAAGGAAATCTTTTCTTAGTTGTTCGATACTCGCCTCGATTAAAACTGGCTCGGTGCGGACTTGTTCTACCAATTCCTTTAGGTGACACAATGTTTCTTGGGGGAAAATGCTCCCGGGATCTGGAAGCTGTATAAAGCAAACATTTCTGGGTTAACACAAACCAGTAACAAACTAGTGCATTGCACTGAGAGCAAACTAACGTGCGCTTCTTCTTCAGGCGGTAGCGAGTTGTTGTCGAGCCTGATTACGGTGCCGTCAAGCGCAATTTCTGACACCAAAAAATCCGAAAACCTGGATGAAATTACTGCGTTATTATTGCCTCTAACGTAACGTTCCCATTTATCTAAAAATTTCTCCATGTGCTATACCTCTTTTTGATGACACCTGAGAAACCCTGATGATCCGAAACATATTCGGTTATGCCAACATCAGGTTCTTGCAATCTAGTGTCAGCCTTTTTAGCTACATCTTTCTTGCCAACATCAGATTCTTTCAATCCAGCATCAGTGGCCGTATCTTTCTTTAATCTCTTGCAATCATCCTCTTCATCTGCATGTTCAGTCAGACGTTTCAGAGTGCTTACTTCAGCATTTTCTGTTTTTAGCGGTGTTTCTGTCATGGACTCCTGAGAGCAGACAACTTGTGCTTCAGTAGTGCTACCCAGTAATAAATCATGTAGAAATACATTATGAAAAATAAACCATATATATAGGCTATATGAGAATGTGACTAGAAGTGTGAGGGATATTTAATTGTCGTGAGAATAATTATAATGGACAAACAACACATTCATTTCTCCACTTGTTACCTCTGCTTGATGACACCTGAGGATGCATGATCCGATACATGTTCTGTAATCCCATCATTCGGTTCATTCAAACCGCACGTTGTATCTACATCTTTCTTTATTTTCTTGCACGCATTCTCTTCATCATCAACAGCTTCAACAAGACGTTTTAGCATATTTACTTCTTCAATTTCTGTCATTTTAGACGTTTCTGACTCCATGGAATAGACATGTGCTTCTGTAGTCCTATTTTTCCGACTGCTCTGACGCCGCAGGTTCAAATCAGGCGCCAAAACGCTTTTTTTATAAATAATTTTTTAAACAACCTGGTTTACACGCGATAAAATTTTAAAAAAAAACGATCGATTTATTGGAAAACAAATTTAAAATTACACTTTTTCATACAAGAATATACGAAAAATCGGAAAACAGAGAGAGAAGTTTATACGCCTTTCAAACGACAAGCCTAAATTTGGGCCAACGATAATTAGCGTGTCACTCTGTTTACAATCTCATTTTGCTAATTTTAGCTAGTAAGCACCAAGTGTCAATCTACGTATATCTTATTAGAGTTGATAATACAATGTGAATTTAAGCACTTCGTTGAATCAGAATAGATCAGAGCTCGACTTTAATAATAAAAATCAACGAATTTAATTTTTCAAAAAAAAATCCGGGTTCAAATTTGTAAAAAAATAGTGAATTTGGCAGTAACCTAGAGGGCGCTGCTGAGCTTACGTCATGCGTTTGGCGCGCATGCGTCACACGTTCTTTTTCCGTTTCTCGTGCGGTTCGGTTTGTTCGAAATGAGTACCAAGGGTGATGTGAATAGGCGAGGTAAATAGCAATTTTTAACCGTTTTTTAATCAAATTTCTATTCTTGGAAACCGTCATAATGAAAACGCTTCCCTAATTTTCCAGTGCTGGCGATCCAGGCCAAAAAAAAGCGCTCCAAACCGCCAAAATCCAAGTTGAAAGAGAGGCCCGAACGCAGCAGCGAACCTACGAGAAATCATGTTCACGGCAAATCGAACTCGAGGTAAGTCTTAACTTTGAACCCTTAATTTCTAATTTTTTTTAACTGCCGGTCAAAGGTCGAACAAAGAAATCCGACCTAATCGGACGATCGACCATTGCTTTGTAACTTTGAAATAATACAACCCCGAAATAGCCGGGAGGCCAGCGGGTGGAAATTGTAGGCTTAAGCGCGAAAGCTCCCCAAATGGTGGAATTTTGACAGATTTTTTTTCCCTCTCGAAATTCGTAATGTACGTTTCGCTGAATTGCGGTGGTTGTTGCTCAACGCGATGATGATGTTACTTCAGGGATTGCGTGGATGTTCACACGGGGATTAATGGCCCTCCTGATTAGGATGAATGTCGAAAGTCAGCGTTTATATGCGTGTTGTGTTTGCCGAAATGAAGCACGTGTCAAAGGCCTGCAAACGAGTTCTGTTGTTTGGGGAACGAGGCTTTATGGTACTTTACCTAACCTGACCTGGATCCAAAGTAACCTAATTCGACCTAGATGCAGTTTTGAGACTTTTTTTTTTTTTTGAGAGTTTTGAGAGTTTTGAGTTTTGAGTCCCTTACTTTGGTACTGGACATGGATGTTGTATGTTGCAATTGGTTATTGTCGTCATAATCTGTTTAACTAGATTGTTTAATGACAGATACTGGAATTAGAAATCACAATGTGATGTGTAATGTGAAGATGCCAAAACGTGTGTTAATACTTTGGTATCCAACCCCTTTGGTGTAGGGCTCTGATACTGTTGTATCTTGCAGATGGATGTTGTTCTTCACAATGTTTTCAACTAATTATAACTTTACTTTGTTTAATGGTATATAGTTAAAAGCACAGTATGATGTGTAATGCCATAATGCCTAAAAATGTTTATTTGAAACAAGTCTGTATCTAGCAAGCAAATTATGTACTAGTCTAAAGATAACCGTGCTAAATCTTCATGTTCTAAATATTCTCCGCTGCTGCACGAAAAATTGAAATATAAAAGTGTATTCTGGTCAGCATTGTTCCACATATGCGACATGAGTTGATAGTTTTAGATTGATTAACATATTAGATGCACACAGATTTTGATAAGCTAAACCATGCACTTTCACATTTCTGCAGCAGTCCATAGTCGCTTTCAAACATTAGTTGCGTTTACCCTTGATTCTTGAATTGAGTTCATTCTGGATTTACTACATGGAAACATGGGACCTTTACGACAGTGAGCTGTCAAGGAATTGGCAAACACGTTGTTTTTGAAGTAGCCTCTAAAGTCCTTCACGAAACATCTACTTTTAGAGAATAACAGGGAGAACTACACTTCAATAATGATGCTTTGTTTGAAGAACATTACATGCATGAGACCAATGATAAAACTGTTTCAACTAGTTTGTTAGCCGAGCAATTAATCCTTTTTCGATATCTAATACAGATTTATCATCCACTTGTCACGAAATTGTCTTTGATAGTCAAAAATCAAATGACTTCAATGACAATAGCAATATTTTGATTTGGCAATCGAGCGTGTTTGCGATAATTGATTTTCTCACTTGCAATTTAAACTTGCAGATGGTAGTTTCAAAAAAATATTCTCACGGGTTCTCGAAATCCATGTGAATAAATTTTAACGTATTTCTGCTTGCACTTGCTTAAAAAAATATACCAATGAATTGAAAGATTTCCTTTTGAACAAACAGCTTCAAGCGAATTGAGGGGAAAAGTTCGCGTGTACTTCCATTTGTTGAATACAAAAAAAAACGAGATCTGTGATTCCAAATCCATATCTTCCGAATTAAGAGGTTGCCAATCCCGTCGTACCGAGTTCAGGTAAACATGGTCTAGGCACGTGCCTAGATCATTGTCCACCTTCTCGACACAGGCTGAGAAACACAATCTGCATTCACCCGCGATATTCTGCCTGTTTGTGACCATACCGGTTTCAAAGGTACACCGTGATCTGATTTGTGGGTGACTGCAGAGGATCCAGAATCGCTTCTTCAACCTGTCTTGACCCCCCGCAGCGATTCTGCTTCTGCTTGCTGGTTGCCAGACCAGGGCGTTGAGGTCAGACCGGTGGTTTTGGGCTATTTTTATGGCCGGCGTGTCTGCTTCTAAATTCTGGTATTTTTAACCATAGCCCATATAGCTGGTCTGGCGACTTACTTCCAATTATCTCAGCAGTTCTGCAGAAAACATATGTTAGGAGACTAACGAAATCTGATATAACGAAATTGTCATGAACTTGCAAAGATTCGAGGATGAATTTTAGATGTTTACACAAAACTGAAGATGGCTTCTTGAAGTGCCATCCTCTTGGATAGATTTCTCTGCCTTATGGAGGTCCTTCACACTCGATTGACCCTGTACCTGCAAATAAGGGAAAAAAATGATATGTAATCAATGCATTTTTCTGCTTCAGACAGGTATTTTTATGATATTTAGAATTCCAGTTTATTTAGACACAAAACAAAAGCTTGGAAGGCAATTTACGTGGACAAGACACGAAATTAAGCCTCGGTGGAATGTATTGATGCTGCAGGGATTTGTAGGGATAGGCTATGGATGAAGGACAGTACAGTGTGGTTGTGAGGGTAATTAGTCTTGCTACAATAGCTGTTGTGACAAGCTCGGAGATCACAATTAAGAGTACATTTCATATTCACTACTGTAAACCAGGAAATGCCCTAATGATATCGGCGGCCCACGCCAAAAATCATTATTTACAAGATGGTAAAAATGTTCAATGCATATCGACTAATCTGCATTACTTTAGATTTTGCTCGGCCTAGGTATCACGCGTATTGGTTCGCCGAACAAAGGAAAATCGAGAGTGTAAGCCACTGCGGTTGAAATGGGTCACGGCTTCTGGTAAGATTCCAAAAGAAGGTACCTTTTTTTTAAAATCGAAATTCCTGGAATAGGCAAATGGCGGTGGATGACGCTGACACATGTTTCTCGGTATGTGTTCCCGTGGGTTTGGTCGGTTACATTAATGCAAATGTCGTTTCCAGTTCCTAGCTCCACGCCGCGTTACTTCCGATGTCAGGCAGGGTGTTTCTCAAGGTTTTGCCAATGATTCAAGGCGAACTTCATGTGGGTTCATGTTATGGTTTTGAGTGCGTGGTTGCACCACTATCAAGAACACGGAAGACGTCCAAGATTCTGGACAAAAATAGCGTCGGTAGCATTATTTTAATGTTTGTTTTTTTGGGCTGGGATTCAATGAAGTCAGCTGTGTTTGCTGCTACAAAATCACAGAGTCTATAGGCGTATTGTTGAACAGTAGTACTAGTAGCCTACGAGATAGAAATGATCTTCAGTGCCTGGGAAATTTGCATTTCACTCATTTTTTTAATACACAAATTTTATGAATTTATTTACATGCACTTTGTAAAGTGGGAGTCACTTTTGACTTTGTGTTAATGCAATTGCAGGCATTAACTTTATGATCATTTAATCCAGAGCTAATCTGTTGATCTTATAAGTTAATAGCTGGATTTTTATCTACTGAGATTTTGACTTTGAGATGGAGCTTCACTGCTGTAGTGCCCGCTGCATAAAATAGTCGACGTGTATCCGTGACTCTGTTAAATCCAACGAATCCGGTGCACTTCTGCAAAGGGTTTAGCTTCGGTACGTCGCTACGGTGACTAATGATCAGTCTCCAAAGGTGTAATCTAGTTTGACTGCCATTGCAGGCGTTCTTCGTTGTTGCAGAATTCTAACCAGATTTGGTTATTGTCACGAAACTGCATTGGTTCAATCGTCCACGCAGTTGTGAATCTAGGAACGAATCAGTTAATCACAACGATCCTTGCTGTAGCTTTTGTTACTGGACTGCTTCCCCTGGATCCAGTCAAGGGTTTAGGGGGGATAACCACGTTCGAGGATCACTTTGGGTTTCTCGGTTAGTACGGACTGGGTTAATAACTTTTATTTCTGGAAAAAAGGCCAATGCTGCATTGTTCGGCAGAGTTCCACGATGCGGTTATTTGTCGTTGTTCTTCAAGGACAAGTGCCGTTGCGCCTGTTATCAGAGAGAGCACAGTAAACCCACTTTTATTTCGTCTTTTATAACTGGACATAAAACGTATTTTTAGCCCGAGCATTTATGGGTTTAATCCCACTGAACCTTGTGAGGTTCTGCCAAAGGGACGCCACTTTTCTGATGGTTTGCAGCTACCTTAGGCCAGTTTGAACCTTGAGTTCGTGATGATAGACCCCACCCAAGACCCGCTGTCATGGTCAGATGAGGTCTAGGCGTGGTGCTCTCAGGTGGTCAGCTTGCTCACGAAAACCACTTGCTTGACAAAATGCTGTTAGACACGTTATTAGGTTGGCTAGATTAGAGAGGATTGGACTGGATCCAAGAGTTAATGGAATAGGATTCCAAGAGATTGCAAGGGGCTATGTGCAGTTCAATGATGAGGCAGCAGAATTTCAAGGTTGATTCGTATTCCGAGTGCATTCATTGAATTTAGACTTGATAGGATGAAAATTCGCTCGAGTAGATTGGGATTCCATCAAATTGCATTCCAAGCGCCTAGGTTTCGGATTTAAAGGGATTTACGTTTTTACTACTGTGTGGGAATTCAAGAATACAGAAGAACTTGTCTAAAAGCATATCCTTGGGAACAGTGAAAAATGTTCTTTTACACAGGGATGCTTTTAGGCTTCTGCTGTACATTGGGATTTCCATAGATTGCATTTAAAACTCCAGCTTGTTGTGGTTTCTAAGTGATTGAAAACGCTTGTGTTGGATGGGATCCAATCATCCAATTCATGTGGAATTTCATTGCGTTGGACCGGCTTTGGCATGTTTAGACATGACTAGAAAGGCTTTTAAAGTGAATATCTGAACAGGTTAGGATGTGCTTAGTCAAGTCTGGAAAGGTTTTTACCAGGCATTTACAAGTTCGGACATGTCTGCACAGGCTTGGACCTGAAGTGGAAGATGCCAGATTTCAATCACAAAATATTTGCTGATGTCCAGATTGGACTGGATTGAAATTGGGCAGATTCCATGACAGTGGGATTTGTCAGGCCGAAGCCCGAGCGACCTCAGTGACCCGCTGATGTCGCTGGGTTCGGGGTATTTTGCCACGGTTGCCTTCTTCAGCACCGTTTTCC
>JAQGCC010000453.1:0-36689 GCA_034698905.1 Xestoiulus laeticollis
TATAACAAGTAGTTTTTTTAAAAGTAGGTTTTAAAATTTCCCCATAGCAAAACATGCAGTTCAGATCCCCCTTAACAGCGTTTGCGTGAAGGAGCCTAAATATGTTTTCCAAGGGTTTAACTGTGGCGAAGGGCATAGACACAAACATTTGAAGTAATGGAAAATAATTCAGAAAAAGGCAAATTGAATCAATTTTGACATAATTGATCATCACTGCCTATTAATCATCAGAAAAGACATCATCATCACCACATTAACAGTATAAGGACCATAAACTTAAAAATATCAGACAACTACCTGAAATTTCCAAGAAAGCCAACATTTGCAAGGTTTTAACCTCTCGAGGGTCACACAGACCCCAAAGTTGGCAATCAAAGGGTTAACATGACAACTAGGTCAAATCTCAGCAGTTAAGTCGACATGAATGCTTTCGATTAGTTTCCGGTTCTTCAAGATTGCATGATGTTGAGGAATATTATCCCTATAATCTAGGCTTATGTCCTGTTGCCTAAGCGGTTATTAAGACATGCAGGATCTTCACGTGCCATTGGGAGGATTGAGCAGGTGAGGAATGCTTCAAAATCGTTTCCGGGGACCATCGTACAAGTTTCTCTGGCACGTCTAGCGTGAAAAAATTACAAAAGTCGAACGCATTAACACATCAATATCTGTGACACTAGCCTAAGGCAAACTCCTTAGCTAATTTCCCCTAGTAAAAATTTGGGCTCATCACCAATGCATGTTTTATGTGTGAACATAGACATTAGCACCGAGGGAGGTCCTAACAAATCAAAAGCGTTGGTCAGCACTCTGGACTCTGAATTTAGGCACCGCAAAATGCAAGAGTTCACTCACATCACGGTGTGATTGAACCCCAGAGTTGAGGCACAGGTTGGGAGGGGAAGGAGACATTACCAGTATATGTGTTAACACGTAGCTTACACCAATGGAAGATGTCACGTGGTACAAGGCCTAGATACAGAGCTGGAGATATAAAAAAACGTTCTGGGGTGGACTGAGGGTGGAGCCATGATAATTAAGTAGATTATTGAGGGTGAAAGTGGGGACTTACAACAAGATAGTTTATTAACTGCGATGGCATGCGTGCCACCAAAAGCACGAAAGGATTGTTCCCTATACTTGCATCCTTTTAGCAGGATCTGAAAGCACCGCAGGTTTAGCTTAATTTATTTGAAAGTATTCCCTTCCCCCACCCTTCCAAGAAAAATGTTTCAATGTCCTTTTTCACAGTAAGAATTCCACCACAAGGTGGCCGAAATAAACAGTAATCCAAGAGACTTGTTAATTGTGTGGAAAACATGGACGTGGGAGTCTTACAAGTTCCTTGAGAGCATTTCGAACATATACAAATAACAATCTAACAAGTTATTTTTTATCTGCTTTAGTGTTTTTTGGTTCCTGGAGCCCCTTCCCTTCTCAACCCCCTTGCAACAATTCCATCCATCTCTCCCTTTACAATTTTCCATCAATAGGAAATGCACGATTATCACTTCTGGTAATAAAATTGGTTAGTATGCCATTAACTACCATATTTTTAATGGATCTTTAGGAACCCCTCCTCTTTTATCGACTTACACCCTCCCTATCTTGTTGAGTGATGTCACATATGACGACCACTAAACATTTTTTTGGGGCTCCCAAGAAAACCTACTTGACAGAACAGGTGATATTATAGAGATACAAATGCATTAAATCTAAGTGAGGATTGAAATACATGTAGTTATGTAAACTTAAATCGAAAAAAATTGAAGAGGTTATCATAGGGTAGGAACCGAGCTATTATAGGGCCTATAGTAATTCTGTTTCTGCCCCAAAGTATAAGGTAGGAACCGAATTTAAGGGAGAAGTGTACATTTCGTGGCCCGCGAGCCACTTGTGGCCCACCGAAAGTTTCACAGCCCACCTCGTTGAAGCATTTTTAAAAATAATACAGCCTGCTCTCGATATAACGAACCAATCAATATAACGTAAGGAGTGGCTGGTCCCTTCCCATGCCTACACATCTCATGTATTGACTTTCGATATAACGAACCACTCAATATAACGTACGGAGTCGCTGGTCCTGTCCAATGCCTGCACATCTCATGTATATTGACCTCTCGATATAACGAACGGTTCGGCTGGTTCCTTCACTATTCCACAATACTAAATGCCTCTGTTTATAACGAATAGCAGCTCGATGTCGTAGGTCAAAAGACAAAGAACGTCCTGTATTGTCATAAGATTCATATTTTCATTAATTTTAAGAATTGGTTTTAAAAGTTAATTAATACATTATCTTAAAACATTCTAACGCTTATTTAAGGTGTACTCAAAATGAGGCAAAAAATACGTAAAAAGTGTGTAGATTCTCTCCAGCATTTGGAAAAAATATAATGTATATATTTCTGGTGTTTAATAAAATACATGCAGAAATACTGCTGCATGGGGCAAAAAATATCATTTCAGTAGGTAATACATGTACATGTATCTTCATGCTAGGTGTAATAAAAAGCGATGAAAACCGCTTAGGAGCAAAAATAATGTGTAAAAACATACCTCTCGATATAACGAACGCTCAAAAAGATTGTACACCCCTGGTGTGAGCCATGCATAGAAACGAATTTATAAGTTCTCTTAATTTAGTAGTATGACTGTACGTGTATGTACAATATAATCAACTTTCATGATTATCTTAAACAAATTAATGCCTGCAAGTTATCCATGCCAAGCATTTTTTGTACATCTACGAATTTTATACTCCCCTGTGAGTGTGCGAAAATAAAGTGAATAGAATTCTTCGTGTCATGACATCACACGACAAACAGTGGGGAGTTTGAAAATAAATGAATGGATGTTGGGTGGTATAGAATGTCTATTAAGTATCAGAAAAAGATTATGTGAACTGCCCACATGTAATTTCAATATTTCGTCCTAGAAGAGTCAACAAAGTCATGCCAATGCCTTTAATATTTGCATGTGTATAAAACAATTCAATGACTTCATCAAATAACGGGTTTTTTGTAGAGCAGGTGGAACTGTGATTTTGGCACACCTATATAAATCCAATACATGCTTACAGAGACTATGCAGGTAGCCCTGACCCTGATAATGTCACCTTGACTCGGTTGGGGCATACGCCTTTAAATTATTGGATAAATTTCTGCCAGTACATGGTACACCTAGTCACATTCAACAATGTACTTAAAATATTAAAATGTAAACATTGAGAAGTTCGTATACTTGCCTTGTGTATTGGTCACATATTTTATAGTTTTTTTTTCTTCTTGAAATCATTAAAATATAGTCTTACAATGCAAGGGAGGGCACAATCCTATACATTATTCAAAGCTCACTATTTTGGTTTTATGATAAAAAGTTGACTTCGCCTAGGTTAGGGCCTACGTAAAAAGTAGATATATCCTAAGATATAAAGTTACCTTCACCTATAAATTTTCTACCCTACAGTTAAGTCGCTGATTTATAGCGGCTTAGCTAATCCCAAGGACTATAAACTAAATCTATACTTTAACTGAACTTTCGCATTGAAATTTAATCGTGCAAAAATATAAGACTGTTTTCAAACAAAGACGCCTTATATAACCCATAATCCCATATACATGTATATCGTCTGGTGAGCTTTCATATCTGATGCCCGATTATAACATTTGATTTCAGCTAACCAGGTGAGGATAAATATGATATTGTGGGTCATTGGAAACTTCATATTTATTTCCTAACAGTGCATAATAATATGATTGATTTTTCAACTACTTCAGAAAATGGTCCATTGGGTTAATCAATGAGCCAACTGTTCTTAAAGAGTTGACATGTTATGATGTTTTAAAGTATTGTTGCATTGCAAAAAAATAAAATTATTAAATCTAAATTAATAAATCTTAAATCTATATTAAATCTAAAACTTAATTAAATAGCGAGAAGCTATTCATTATCAGCACGTTAAATCACCACAAATACTGTACTAAAAAGCAATGAGAGGCTAATAAGTTTGATGGAAATGACGTCATTAAATTCGAATCGCCCGCCACCAGTATTGCTATGGCGCTCTAGAAAACAGATTTAGAAAAATAAAAACAAATGGCGGAAATTTTGAAAATTACCAGAGCATCGATCATTTACATCTACTAAGAAATTTTTGATTATCCAAAATGACTGTAATTTAATTTTAAAAAATGGTGCGAAACATTATTAGTTAAGAATGTCTCGAAAAATTGCATACAAATGCATTTAAAGATTTGAAATACAGTGCAGCCTCGATCGGCCTATGGGCCGACACCATATGGGACCAATCACTGTCGGATTATCAAAAAACGTCAAATAAGTGGAACGGATTGCATGCAGATACATGCATTATACATGTAAACTGTACAGCAGTGTTCGCTATACAGGGAATGCGCATTACTATAATAGAAATTAGTTCAGTTTACAAAAAAAAAAAATAAAACTATTAATTAACACTTACCCTCAATTATGCAACGTTTTCATAATAGTCGATATACACTATACCTGCATGGTTTGCAAAAACAAATGACATGACAAAATATAATGTCATGCTAGCTTCATAATGGAGGACGTAAATAATGGCGACGAAATTTTTCAAAAAAAAAGTCATATTCACAAACTTTCGCCTAACAACAATTGATCCTTTCATACAAATTCGGAACTACATGTACGTAGAAAGTATAGGCTAAAGTTAATATTTCAAAAAAGATATTCAATAGAAAAGAATTAAGGAAAACAGGCAGTCATCCACATGTTCGTATAAATTGTGCCACTCCCTATGTAGGAAAAAAATACCATAAATTCCATTCATAATTTCATTTTTAGTTTTCACCTTGACTTTCATCATCACATTAATGACATCATATGTATTCCAACATGGCCGCTCCTATGCATAACGGCATCAGATGTATAACGTAGTAAGCGTCATTGCCCTACCTGTTTTCCATTCACCAATCAGGAAGAAGATGACTCTTACCTGGTATACGTCACTGAGGTTAGGCTTGGGCGTCTACCTGTTCATTCTTCGGATTTTGACCAGTGAGTTTGATTTTTTTATCTGAATTATCGGGTTTTAAATCGTTCATAAAAGGTTTGTTGAACAAATATAGATTATATGTAATATAGCTAGATAACAGCATGGAAAATGAAAGGATGTGATGTTTTGTTAAGTAATTTAAATGAACCTACCTGCAATCCAACGTGCAGAAGTTTGTTGTGTAGGCCTAACGCATCGAATTTGAATTAATCCATTAGTATATGTACAATACTACCAAAACCTTTATAACAAATTATATGTTATGAAATATATTAAGTCATAATTAACCGTACTTTAATTAGAACCTGGTAGCTAGCCCATTAATTTGATTTCTTAATTTTTACCCAGCACAGGTAGTGGACTTATAATGACCACACCTTAAATATGCTTACGAGTTATTGTTGAATACGAATTTATTTGGTTAAAAATTATAAAATTCAAATAGCTAGTTTTGCATTATATTTAATAATGTATTAAAGAATTATATGAATATCAGAATTTGGGGACATTTTTTCCACATTTTAATTTTAAAATATTGAATAGGCCTATCTAATTTCATGTTTATTTATGAAATACACATGCTCGAGAAACTTAATTATAATCATTTAGCTGGTTTTTAATTTCCAATGTTCTTAAGTTTTGAAAATTTCATTTTTTCATATCATAATTGTTGTCAAATTTTTCAGGAACACAAATTCAACAAACTTACCATTGAGATTTGATATTGGAAGTCATCATGCAACCAGCCATTTAAGAAATTATGGAACACATCTCTTTTATTGTTGGACTCTGTGTTATTGTCGTTCTTCTCGCCGTCAACGTAGCCTTTTGCTGTTCGAAATACAAGGGTTATTGGAACGATCCGAAATCTGGAAACCGTTACGTCTCTATCTGGATTCAGCCCAGACACACTCAGCAATCTGTTTAAGCAACACAACGCAAAACTTTGAAAGAAACTGACAACATTGCCAAGATGACGGTCAGCTATAACGGCATCTACTGGGGTGCTTACCTGTGCCTTGCATTGCTCACTCTTGCAGTGTTTTTTGTGGCAGTTTTTCTGAGCAAGGCGCTGGGTCGATCCTGCGATCCCATGCGGCAATACGCTTCGATTCCAATGGCACCTAAGCCTGGAACCACTCACGAGGAAATCGCCTTGCAGGAGAAAACACCGCAGCAGCCTGCGAATGACGAAAAAGTTTAAGGATTATTATGCCACAATCCTTCGTTTTATTTTTTGATTCTTACCTTTTTTATTCTTGGTGATGTGAAACAATGAACATCAGATCAAGCAAATGGGACGTTCAGATCCCTCCATAAGTTGACTTAGAAGGTGCATGTGCCTTTATATAAAGCCAGTCCCAGACCCGTGTATCATAACACAAATCACTGCGATACGATAGATATCGCATTGATACACGTGTTTGGAATCGATATTAACAAGCTTGGAAGTTTTAAATGACTATGTACACATTAGAAAATGCTATGAGAGGTTGAGATTACATACAATACTAGATTTTTTTGGAATCTTATTCTGTTACTGTCACGTTAAAATTCTTGTAAGATTTACACTTGCATAATACATGTAAATGATGATTGCATTTCAATGTATGTTCATCATGCTCATTGTTTTATATTTTTATAGTGAAAATATACCGGAGGGAATTTGTAATCTTTTTAAGTAATAAAACTGGCAACTTTTTTTTCTTAAAACATGTGCGAATACTATTGATTGAAGTTTTACCTGCACGAGTTTAAAGATTACAGCAATCCGTTGTAGATTACGTCAGGAAATGTGCTTGAAAGTACATGTATTAAGTTACTGGAATTAAAATTCGATAAAAAAATTAATCTCAAAAAGGACTTAAAACAGCAGTGTATTTTTCTTAAACACATTACAAAGTTAAATTATATGAAATTAACGAACACTAAGATGTGGAAATTTCGAAGTTGCATTTATGTAATTAAAAGTGAAGTAATTATTTCAATTTAATGCCTTTCTCTTGCTTTAAAAACAAACAAAAATTAAAATGATAAAATCACAATAGGACCACTTTAAAATCATTTGCAACACCCTTAATTGGCCCTACAAATATGATGCGAAAGTAAACCTGCTTAAAAAGATTTTTGTTCATTCATTACCTTCCGTTGAATAAATAACGTTCCATGATGGACGATTCGTTCCACATCAGGCAACAAATTTGCAAATAAAATTATTGCTAAGAAGGGAATTACTTCGTAAAATGGTTGCATTGTCACTGTAAGATCAATAGGGGTGTTACAATTCGCCCTCACAAATGAAGCTCCAAAATGACCCAAACAGTGGTCAGAAATGAATGGGCTGGAATATAACAATTCTTGCAAATCGGCTATAAAAATTAAGAACAAAAATTGTCAATTACAGTTATTACAAGTAGTCGTATTTCTTGATGATTTCATGAAAAGCTAAATGATAATTATAAAATTTTGCATGAGAACGACAAGCAATGATATTTTATCAATGAACCCCCAAAACATTCGGAGCGAATAACATAGCATTTAAAGTTGTCGTGAATTCGTTACCGATAATGCAATAGTTATACAAACCTTTTATTTAAAGGGACGATTTGAATGATAATGTTTATATTATCTCGCGTAGAACAATTCCTCGGCCAGTCTACGCGAGGTAATACAAATTTTACCGTTATTATCGTTCTAAGAAATATGGTCATAACTTCTTGCATTTTCGATAATTACTTTCAAGATGGCTTTAAGCAGAGCATGACAAAACTGGTATCAGCTTACAGCTTAAAATGTTGAGAATACATAGAATAAATCTTTTATGCATGAAAAACGTGATGCAACATACATGCATTCTGAAAAAGAGAACATTCATTCAATGTAAAATAGGCATATATTCCACGGCAATACCTAGAAATTTCTCCAGAAAAGAAATTGCCGACCGATGATTCCATTGCTCGTTACGTCATCTCCAAGAAGCAGCTGTGTGTCAAGGCCCTCAATTCCTGAACTCCGTAATCCTCCGGAAGAGGCAGTTTATTAATGTGCGGTGATAATAAACGAGAAGGGATTGTTGTCATTCCAGATCCGAGCGATAATACAGCTCTCAGAAGATTCGCAGTCTTCTTGGCCATTTCCGATACGCACAAGCTAAAAATATATAAAGGTTGTTACAGTAACCATATGCAGTGAGCAGCCAATTTTTCATCAAAAATAAATATGAATTCGCCTTTACCGATCTTTTGCCGTATGGCACTTCAAGTTTCCAACTCGATTACACAGGGATGTCACTTCGGGTTGCAGGCCTTCAAGTTCGTATGCACTTACTTCACCCTAAAAAATCCAGCAATAAGAAAAACTAGCAAACTAAGCTAAAACATGCGTAAAAAAAAAGAAGTTTAGGGACACTTACCTTAACTATTCGATTTACAGTTTGGGACAAGTGAATGTAATCTAGGAACACCTGACCTCCATTGCACCAATCTAAAATTACCGTACTCCTATCTGGTGCTGCCATTTTATCCAAAAGGTTGTTCAGATAGTCATATTTCTCTGAAAATAGCAATGGTGATGAGCGTCGTATTTGATGCTTAGCCATACCAGTTTAATGTAACTGTAAATTGGCGTACCATTAATTATCATATCGGGAGCGATGAATTGAACAATTAATTTATGGCTCTTATTCCACTGCCCACTTTCCAAGAGATAAAATGCCTCTGCATGTACGTTATTCTCGGTTCTAGCTCGCACGGCCTGAAAAAATTACATCTGTGCATTAGTTGGATGCTTTCAAATTTTAAAAAATAGCTGTTTAAAAATGCCAGCCTTTCTCACCTTTGCCTCGTAGAGCCATTCCCGAGGAATGCACAAGCTTTCGATACAGAATTTTTCAGCCTCGCTCAACTCGTTGCTGGTTGAAATGTATCTGGTTAGAAGGTCTACGACAGCCGATTTCCTTCTACAATAAATCAAACATTGAAATTTAAATGAATTCTTTGTAAAATGACCAAGGTACAAGTTTTAAATATGTATTTGTTAATATCGGATGGCAGTGTGAAATTCGGCTTTCCGTATTTAAAATAGCAGAAGAAACACCGTCCGATTTGCAGTTACTCATACCTCATAGGATCTCTCAGATGCAGCAAAATAAATGCTGCCCAATGCCAAAGGCCAACAGTGGCCAACTGTGATGCAAAATTCACGTGTAAACTTGACTCTTGCATATCTGACAAATGCTGAAAACCAATTGACTTCAAAGCTTGCGATAGAAACCAACTATAAAAGAGAACAAAATTATAACTCAGAAATAATAATAACAACGTACGTCTTCCCGAGTATTTTTCAGGTGATAAAGTACAACTGCTAAAAACCGTTCGTGTAATAAGTCTCTTACCTTAATCTGTGATCTAACGGATCGTGTGTGTAGGTCGTGGGAGATAGCAGGCAATCGAGCCTATGCGATCTGTCGACGTAGAGTTTTAGAAGGTGATAACAAGTGTCGTAAACTGGGAAGTTGACCGACTGATTTTCATCGATTGAAATTTGGCTTCCGAGCGGTGACTGTTTGTCTTCCATATACGGTGGAAGCGGAGGGGAGGCATAAGAACCGTATGGAGAATCGCCCTAGAAAGGATCAGTTATGACACGCACGTTCCAAATATTTAATAGAATGAATTACATGTGTGTCAATCCATTACCTTATATGCACTATCATATTCCTGGAGTGCATCGGCAATTGTAGCCACCTGAGAGCATTGAAACCTATTAACAACAAATGGTTAAATTAGTACTAATTTTAGTGAAGAAATACAAAATGATGGTACATAATAGGAAAATCTATACCATAAATGTAGAGCGAGTGATCTTTTCCAATCCAACTGCTCGCAAGCATTAATTATTGCCTGGGATGATGGCCAAACCAGTGTGCCAGAGAGCATAGCAAATATTTTCATCCGGACCTCATCTATGAATTTATCACTCTAAAAGAAATATAATAGCATTGTCAGGCAAATAAAAATAGTGAGGCCATCTTATTTTCCAGAATCAAGGTCTTCAAATTTATTATCGATCCTATTGTGAGCAAAAGTGCTACCTTTGATTCCAACCAGTGGTTTAGCTGCCGCTTGTTCCTTTCTCGAACATTGTCGTTTCCTCCTGCGTCGGCAATCATTAAAGCCAGGCGAAAGTCTTTGTTGTTTTGGGCAGCTAGTTTTGCTTCTGGAATGTGCATGCCTGTAAGGTGACTATAAATTGTGGACAGCTGACCCGAGACCTTATTTAAAAAAAAATGAATTTAGGAAATTCAAAACATGTTGATCTACGCGTAAAGAGCTTATTTTTTTTTTTTTTTTTTTTTTTTAAATTACATCGTTTTTATGTCTCTGGACTTCCTGAGCAATTTTTGACTCGCTGGTTGCTGATAGCCATTCAGATAAGGCTTCACGTCGTGCCATATGATAAGTGTAATTGTCCATTTTACCTGTGAAAGCGTCAAACGTCGAGAACTGTTAATCGATATAAACAGCATAAAGAATTCAAAGGAATGGATAATGTCTTACCATCCTCATCTTCCTCACTTTGGTCAGAAAGTCTTCCCCATAAGGCCGAAGCTAACTCCCAGACCATTTTGCGTTGCTTTAGGAACTCGTAATCTGTGTGGCTAGATGCTATTAAATATAACGGTTAATTTGGGATCATAAAAAGTTAAAGAGGCCTAAATAATAAATTTAAAATATGCTTACTTGTATTTTGGAGATGATCGGCAGCAATCTTTGCATGCTCGTGAATAATGTTGACTCCAGGACAAGGCAAGGCCAACGGACAAACATTTTCGTGACCAATTTGCGAGTGCAAAAACTGTGTTTGAAGACATTGCTCCATATGTGCCTGAAGTAGCAAAACAAAGTTACAAAACAGTGTTACCGATTTCCTAAGTTTTTGTATATACAGTCTGCTCTCAACATAACGAATACCAAGGGGATGGGCATCAGTTCGCTATATAGAGAGGTTTGTTTTTATATATTTTTGTGTTCCTAGGCAGCTTTCATGGCTATTTATTTTTAGAGGGTTGCATACCAGAATAAGCCTTTTTTCTAAATTATTTTTTAATTTAATTTTTAAAACTGGTAGGAACAAATGAAATGTACGAGGACCTAGCATAAATATTTTATTATTTGTTTAAATTTTTTGTTTATGGAAATATGTCCGAAAAGTAGTCTGGTAAACTTTACAGACATATTTCCATGAACTGTAATATACATACATTTAAACAAAAAAATTAAACAAATAATAGAATATGTATGCTAGGTCGTCGTACATTTCATTTGTTTTTATCAGTTTCCAAAATTAAATTAAAAAATAATTTAGAAAAAATGGCTTATTCTGGTATGCAACCATCTTAAATAAGCGTTAGAATGCTTAAAGATATTAACTTTTAAAATCAATCCTTGATATCAATAATATGAATCTTATTATAACAAGATTTTCTTTGTCATTTGACCAATGACATCGAATTGTCGTTATAAACAGTCATTTAGTATTGCGGGATAGTGAAGGGACTAACCAAACCGTTTGTTATATCGCCAGGCTAATACATGAGAGGTATGGTCGTTATACCGTGAGCAGACTATACATGTAATATTATTGTATCAATAATCATAAATATCTACCTTTGTAATTTCATCCCATGATGTATGTGAAGGCAAATTCGTCATCATTTCAGTCAACACAGTAAAGGGTGATGGATTCCTTCTAGCGGTCACCATATCAGCATTAAAAACCTCAAAAGGTTTTAAGATCTTACTGTAAACTAAAAATTCCAGACGTTTTGATTTAAATATCTGTTATACCAAAGCAAAATTTCAGGCAATCAAAGAAAGGTTGCAAATACCCGAGGATGTGGTTTGTTGCATTAGCGAGTTCCCCATGTGCGTGAGAAGGAAGTTTGGTCCCCATCCAACACGGAACGAACGTCCCGTCATGCAGGCGGAATCGGCAATTATGTGGGTTTTGTTTAAAAGGATAGATTTGGATAAAGGAAGCAAGTCCTGAACTTTTTCGACAGCTCCGACTCTAAAACTCGACTCTGGCTGGGCTCCACCGCCTTCTAATAGAGCGAATTTCGATAGTTTTTCAACAGGTGATTGAACGACATGGTTCGTTGGCATTCGTGATACTGCACCTGTGAAATTTTGTTAAAAAGTTCATGACATTTCCCCCAAAATATATGCAAAAAAAAAAAAAAGAAACTGTTTAATTGCCTCTTAAAAAGATGAGAATTTAAAACGGAACCAATTTTATTAATCAAACAGACTCACCAGACAACTTTGCAAATTTTAGTTGCTGAGAATAATCTTGAGACGATGAAAGCTGGAATCTCAAATGCTGCGCTGGCTCTTGCATAGTGGAGGCAAATGCCGAGAGGTTTTCGGACTGGCTAGAATTAAATTTATCAGGCATTCCCATCGATGCTTTTGTGACGTCCAAGATGTGATTATATTCTTGAACTACAAATTTAAAGAGAAGCAAGTCCAAGTTGACATTCTCCGACAGAAAGTAATGCTCAGAGGTTCTCGATTACTACCTCCAGGTCGGTCCATTTTGCTTTCAAACATGGCATCGTTGTCGTCGTCCTCCTCCTCCGTATCATCCCAAAACAGCGATGCTTTCATGGCCTGAACCCTATGCGTGCTTGCTCCAACAACCTCAACAAGACGATGCGAGGCAGGCAAAAACGATTCTCCGATCTCCTCGTCTTGAATAAAAAAACGGCTTTTTTAATTAGCAAAAACACACTGTGCGACTAAGTGCCATCAATAATGCTTTTGCTCACCGTCCATGATTGGAATCGGATAGGTGTTATGCATAATTCCTTCCATTCTATCGTCTTGTTCTTGATTTCTAAGCCTCAAGGGTACAGCACTTGCTTCTAATTGAGTTAAACCCGACAGAGATGGCACATCGTTGCCATTCATTTGTAAACTTTGAGAAAGCATCTGCAAATAGACAAGCGCAGAACCACATTCTAATCTCGATGTGTTTTATTGCGTAGAATTTTGAACCCATTTTTAGATACAAACAAATCTGTTTGAAAGCTTATGAATTTTACGAATCAACACAATTTGGGGTTATAACAGATGTTACTTCTAAAACCACATTTGTTATTTAAGAGGGTTGCACACCAGAATAAGCCTTTTTCCTAAATTATTTTTTAATTTAATTCTAGAAACTGTTAGGAACAAATGGAATGTACGAGGACATAGCATAAATTTTCCCCCTAGTATTGGTATGTAAATGCTAGCAAACCCTAATATATAGTATCTATAAACATTAATTCATATCCATTAATTAATTAGTAATCCTTTTATTTTAAGTCAAATAAAACTACATTTCTTGAAGTGCATCGTACTACAGATTCCAAAATTATTGAATAGAACATAATAACGAATGCTTGGACAGATATACATATAGATTTAAAGCTGCTTAAATATACTTAAACTACTACATATACATACATGATATTCATTATGATAACCACATTTTAAACCTTTACATCAAGAATAAATTTATCAATGCTATAGACACTCCCCGCTCAGCATTTCCCTTTTATCAAAGATATCGACACGGTTGCAAATGTTTCCCAAAAAAAAATTACACGTTGTATGTGCTAGGTACCTGTGCTCCACCATTTGTGATGTGCTTCAACTGCTGCTGCAGCAACAAGTCCTTGGGCGGTTGAGCGGCCTGGGCGGTACTCGGTATATCGTCTTCGTCCGAATCTTCTAGCCCGTATTTCGAAAAATGGTTTACCTAAAGTGCAGGCAATGAGGTGTCAGTACATTCAGATGCCAATTCGGTTCACGGGGGTTGGAATGTTAGCTAGATAATTACCTGGAACACCCAAGATCCGGTTTCGGGTCTGTATTCGACAAATTTGGCTTTCAGCCTCGCAGTGGCATTTTCCAATTTCTGTTGGTACTTCATCACTTTCAGACGATCGGGGCTCTGGAGAAAACGATTAACACAATGAGAAATTTAGATAATGTGATATAGAGAAAATTACTTCGTGATACTAGATAAGTGTTTTGCTTACTGTGATAGCTTTGTGGTTGGTTTTATCTGAGGGCCAAACACAATCCAACGTGATTTGGGCCTTTTTGTTCAACCCTTGCCCGAAAGGCGGTTTTAAGTCATCATTAGGATAAACCACTACTTCTTTCCTTCTGAAGTGCACTATCAAAAATAAAATCATTCATAATTAATTCCTATAATTAAATCAGGTATCCCAGCCACTTTTACGGATAAAAATATAGGACATTTTCTTTGAAAATTTAGGAATTATAGCACAGGATGGCAAACACTTTTTCATATTCAATATTTATGACTTTATGACTTTTTTAAATTTTAGGACTAGGACTTTTTTAGATAGCAAGAATTTTCTTGGACTGGGGTAACTTCAACTTTTGAAACATAATTTTTAAAACAATTATTCGATTATTTAGAGGGTATTTAGGACTATATTAGGACTTGTTTGTCACCCTGGTTATTACAAACCTGTCCAAAAGTTAATGAAAATATAGGACGACATTAAAAATATAGGACAACTGGGATGCCTGTTAAGTCCTAATGTTTTAAACTGATTAATATTCACAACATTTTTATACCTAACTCATCCAGATTTAGATTTGCAACATTGGTTAGGCCAGGAAAGAAGACATTTCCATATCCTTCTCTTCCAACAGTAAAATTTTCCACGAAACAATCGCCATTTTCATCGACTAAAGTAGCGAGTTCATCCATCGATGGGAGAGTATAGTAGCCGGACTTTCGCAATATGATGCCCGTAGGATGAGGAGCGGTTTCGCCGTCCTCTCCGGCAGCACTTGGATCAGAGTCGTCTTCGGAAACGGTGCTAAGTGTGGAATCATTTTGCTGCACTGATTTCTCGGGTGTGACCCTGCGAGCTGCTTGCTTGGTGTTCAGAGCAGAAATCGTGTCGTCCAAATTTGTCTGTCTATCAAGCAAAATCGAAAAAAAAAATTATGACGATACGTTTCGGAAAAAAAATATATTTGCTTTTGAAAATATCTCCAGCTTTACCTATTTCCCAAATTTAGTCTTGGGCTGATATTAGATTGATTAAGAGGACTCGAGACAACTTCCTTTGTAGGGTCAAAACGTGGAAAAGGAATGTTTCCATCGCTACAAAAAAATAAACATGAAATTTTAAACACGAGAATACATATTTTTTAAAAATACGACTCAATAATTGTCTACCTGTCATTAATTCTGTTCCGAAGATTTATGGATGTAGGCATTGCTGGTGAAAATAGTTGTGTTTCATTCTCTAATAGAGATGCGTTTCCGTCGCAAGTGACATTGATGGTATCAGTCGTACTAGTCGGTGTAGACGTTAGCTAAAAAAAAAGGAAATGACTTATACAACGATGTTCATCAAGAGATAATTTTATTTTTTGAGAACTTGATTGCTAATCACTTACGGAAGGCCTCGATCTCAGCACTAACTTCTTGACGCTTCGCCTGGGCATGAATGTCCCCTTCATTGAATTATCATCATCCTCGTCAAATCCATCAAATAAAGCCGACTGCAAAGTTTAAAAAATGCAACGGATTAGCAATCGATTTCTTCAAAAAACGGCAAAAAATTAAGAAAATCTGCTCCTGCCTTTCCGTTTCTAGAAGCAAATAGAGGACGAGGCTTCAATTTCACTGCAGACTTTGGAGAAAATTTGTATTGAATTGCGGATGTCAAAGCTTTTTGAGCTTGAGGATTGGTAGGCCTTAACAGGTCGTCGTTTTTTCCAGGATCCTGTTATAGAAAATATTAGTTTAAATACTTATGGGAGTTCAAGAAGGAGAAATAATCAAGTAATAACTAGAAGATTTCTGCAAACCTGAATAATATTTCTAAAAAGTGGAGAATTGCCATATGGTGAAACTGCTAAGGCCAAAAGCTGCTGTGTAATTGGCGCCTGTGTGGAGCCGAGGGATGCATTTGGGTCGCTAAAAATATCAGGGAAAGTATATTAGAAGATAAAGGCAACAAAATTATTCGTGGAAGAAAAATCGAGGTAAAAATAGAGGAAATAATTACCTTCCGATTGTCGTGGTCCCACCTCCAAAATTAAAATTTGACATTCCAAGCCCCAATCCTGAATTGGTTCCAAACCCTGAACACAAAATGCACATATATGAAAAACGTATTCGGGCTCTCGATTAGTCTACGAATGAGAAATATACCAACCAGATGTAGTGTTTGTTCCAAATCCTCCGACATTTAAATTCAATCCTCCAGGCTTGCTAGCTGTAGTTCCAAATAGAGAGGTGGAACCAGTGCCAAGTCCAGTACCAAACCCTCCACCAAATCCAACCTGTTGGGGTTTCTGTCCGAACAAGCCTGACCCGGTATTTGCAGTTGTACCAAATCCCCCAAAACTTGTGTTGGTAGCACCAAACGGTGTGCTAAAGCCGGTTGTTGGCTGTTTGTTAAACAAAAATGACTGCGTCGTGGTAGCGGTGTTTGTTCCAAAGGCTGGAAAACCGGATGCCGAAGTGGTTGCTCCGAAGCTTAACGGCTTAGCACCAAATGGACTTGCCTATGAACAAAGGAAATAATGATTTATTTATTCCCGCGATACTTTACAAGGTAAAGCAAAATTTCTAAAACGCTCCATACATTCTGATTCTGTGCTCCAAACCCTCCAGAAAATGTGTTAGTACCAAATGCTGAAGTTGGTTGAGTTGCAGTAGATGCTCCAAAGAGGCCGGTACCAGTTGCAGTAGGAAGCGTAGTTGAGCCGAACGGCTAAAAAAATTCAATTTTTTATAAGTATGTCGAGAAGAAAAAACGTTAACTTCCAGTAACGGAACAAAATAGTTTTACGCCTCACCTTCTGTAAATTTGCAGTTCCAAAGGTAGAGGTGTTATTAAAACCAAATGTCGAACTTTGGGTTGTTGCAGGTGTTGCAAATCCAATTGGTTTATTAAAAGGTGATACATTTTGAGCTGGTTGTCCAAACAAGCCAGTATTTGAGGCGGTGCCGAATCCAGCTGGAACGAGAGAAATGTATTTATATATGTAATTATAAAAATACACCCAAAGTAGGGGAAAAAATACATACCTGTAGGAGTAGATCCAAAGAAGGATTTGTTAGCAGCCTGCCCAAATAGGCTGGTTGTGCCAGTTGCAGCAGGGGTTGTACCAAACAGTGATGACTGGGCACCAGTTCCAAATGCACCAATAGTAGATCCCTGAGCAGGGCCTTTTCTGTTAGCAAGATAGTCTTCTACTCTTAATTCCTAGTTATAATGAAACAAATCAA
Organism: Xestoiulus laeticollis; assembly: GCA_034698905.1. Classification (NCBI taxonomy): domain Eukaryota; kingdom Metazoa; phylum Arthropoda; class Diplopoda; order Julida; family Julidae; genus Xestoiulus; species Xestoiulus laeticollis. The sequence continues at coordinate 17,402 of JAQGCC010000453.1, forward strand.
TGTAAGCCCTGGGAATGTCTAAGAATTTTTTTATAATGCAAAATCTGGCGTCAGAGTAGAGTTACCTCAAGACTTTTATTTTCATAATCTTTCATGACGGTTATGCACAAATGTCTCGTGCTAATATTGGTTGATATTCCATTTTTCATCATGGTATCTGACCCAGTAACAGGAGCGAATTTTACAGTTGTTCCATTTGTTGCGGGAGCTGTAGCAACTCCAAAAGCTATAACGATGAGATAACAGATATTAATTCCAAACACTTAAGCATTTATGATACAAGGCAAGCCTTTGATTTAAAGCACTAACTTGATCCTCCAAATAAAGATGTTGTGGTTCCGGTGCCAGTGGGGTTAAATATCCCAGATTGTTGTGGCTGTGGTTGTTGAGCTTGCCCAAAAAGGCTTGTGCCAGAGGTCCCAGAAGTAAAGGCTATAAAACGAGTCAAATATTCCATAAATCAAAACATATAAACTCAAAATTTTAAGCGATAATGTAAAATAAATGGACTAATTACCACCACCAAACGCCGGCTTTGGGGTTCCAAAAGCCGATCCAGCTGCATTCGAAAACAAGCCGGTCCCAGTGGTTTGTTGGGCCGTAGAACCAAATAATCCAGTCCCTGAAGGTGTTGCTGAAAACCCTACAATAAACACATGAAAATGAAGCTTTTAAAAGCTCTACAACAATCTATAACGCCATATACAGTTTTCAAAATTTTATTTTACCAAAGCCAGCATTTGTCGAGCTAGAAGGTTGCCCAAATGTGGTGGTCGCATTGCCACCGCCAAAAATGCTCGATTGGCCGCTAGTACTTCCAAAAATGGAATTCGTGGCTTGGCCCGAGCCAAAAGGCTGAGCTCCAAATGTTGTTCCAAGTGGCTTTGCAGCTCCAAATGCCGAAGTACCTAAAGAGATGTACATACTTAAGCACAAGCTATGCAACAAACGTTTACAGATTCAATGCTTCGTAAATAATAAAACCATTTACTTTGTCCAAATGGAGTTGTAGTACTTCCAAATGTACCTGGGGGAAAACGTGAAAGCATCTCATTAGCAATGTATCCTTATTGTAATAAAAGCAAATTTAAGTTTACTCTTAATTCTCGTTAAAAATTATGGCACTTAATTGCCCCCTGCCACATGGCATACTACATGCTGACTGCAGGGTAAGAAATTGAATTGAAGTATTCGTTAATAGAAGAGGGCTTGTATAAGTACACAGCAAACAAAGGTGGCTTTATTTTGCATGAATATAAAACAAAATCCGAATTTTTAAACTCAAGAAATAGCAGAAATATTATTCGCATCCATACCTGTACCAAATGTTGATGCCCCAGTCCCAAAAGCTGGCTTGTTTCCAAACATCTTGCTTCAAGTAGTATCACTCACTAAACAAATCAAGGGTTAAATAAGATAAACAGGATCTGTGTCCTCAAAACATTCGCTACACAAAAACGTCTGGCACATAAGTCATTGCTATAAGTCACTTATTAATACAAGAAGTTTTTAACAATTCTTCAAAATGCCTAATTTCTAAAGGCTTAACGGTTTCAATGTGGTAATCATTGTGCAATCGAATGCAACAAGAATATGAGAATATATCCCACCTTAATTTGATTACAAAGCTGTACACCCCAAGTTAATTTACAAAGTTTTATATAACAATTAAAATGCAACAAGCCAAAATTGCACAGAAGCATGCTAGGCCTTAAAATCCAAAAACATGTACAACTTCCTGTTCTCAAATAGTTTTTTTGGCTTCCTAGATCAGTTATGCAAGTACGCTTTTCAACTATTTCACGCTATTTCAAACGTTTATAAAAGCTGCATGTGCTTGTAATTCCAGTTAATGTACAAATTAAAGAACAAAATTTGAAATTTCCTGGCGCGGCACAAAATGACGAACTTGAAACTGCACAACAGAAGTATGAAAGACTTAAAACTTACCGTCGCCAAATAATACTGAACATTACCGTTTGCTGCCCAATAGATCAGGAAACATAAATATATTCTCATCCAGATTTAAAGCCAACCAGTGCGTTAAAGAAAGCTAAATTTAACAGATAAAACTTCAATGCACAACAACTAAAATTGCAGTTACGCCACAGGTCGAAACTCCAAAGAATTAAAATAAGAACATGCAGCGCCCTCTAAACACTGAAAGCACCGGCTTTAAGGCTTAACGTTAACACTACGGCGCTTTATCTTTATAACTATCGTTTAAGGCAGGGTGTCTCCAAAGTTTTACTGTAAGCTCTTATCCTAAACGGGCGGTTGAGGCCATATCGTTTTAAGCTTATATGTAAATAAATCGATGTTTTATTATTTTACTACGATGCAATGTATTGATACATACATTTTATATTTGTAATTTTATAAATCAAAGTCTATTTTTTTTTTATTTAAATTTGTTTATTAAATTTCTTGAATAAATTCTAGAAAAAACATTTAAATTTGAATAAATTTTAAAAAAGATATCTAAATTGATTTAATCGTTTTATGTAGAGGGATGAATTATAATTTTTTTTTTAAATTTTATTACTATGCCTTTTTAACAAATATTGGACAAGAAATTGTTTTGCAGGGTGCCATATATCAGTTTTCCATGACCCCATCCACCTATTTTGAAGAGAACACGTGTATTGTTAATCCATTCTATTTGTTTAACATTATAATGCTGTGTTGATAAAAAGGCAATGTGAGCTTTGCCATTATATTTGGAGTTTGCTTAAGAAAGTGCGACTTTGTTGACTATAGCCATTCGAGGCACACCTGCAGGATTTAGCGAAGAGTCCAAGAAACTCTTCAATGCATGCTTATGGACAGGATTTATTATGGAATTACCTTAAATAGTATTTTGACCAAGCCAATAAGTACTTTCTGGTTTGTCTGCTAAGGCTTCTAAAACATGAGAAAAAGTTTTAGTTTTACAAATAGTTAGGCTATATACATGTATATATAGGGCTAGCTATAATGTATACTTACAACTACATACATGTACCTTAAAGCCAAAATTTTTGTTTATATTACTAAGTTAAAATGATTTTCAACATGTTGTTTTCAAATTTATAAATTGATGTAATACCATCACAATAAAAAGTTATTTTAATGAAAATAAAATTAAATACAACATCCTTGTTCAAATATATCATTTCTAATCACCCTCAATTTTCCTATCGAATGGGTTTCACGTATATATGCAAATATCTATGCAATTGCAAAATAAACACTTTTAGATACATTTTCTATGCAAATTTGTATTTTCTGTTAAATACACTGTTAACATTATTTGAAAAAGGATTGGAGATAACAAAATTTATTTTCAAAATAGGCCGACGTGAGACCACACATCAAATGCATTTGGTTAATATACACGTCCATTATATTTATATCCATAAGATAAACTTATAAGTTATCGCATTGACTATTACATATAGTTCATAATATTAAAACACGGTGTTTTGATATGACAATTATCGGTTCTTTTACTTTGATTTTACCATTAGATCCATGAACCAATAAAACACCAGCATCAGATGTTGGGCTTGTCTGACAGGAAATAAAATCTTGCGCACCTCACCTTGATTCCCTCGTAGTTTACAACGCAATTATGACGCAGGTTTACACAGGTGGCAAATAGAAAAACCACGTAATTCCATTACATAAAGTGCAAAGGCATTGCAATCTCAAAGCTATTCATATTTTGGATACCATCTAGTCGAAACGTCACAAACCAAAGGCGCACGAAAGTTGATATTCATTATATATTATCATTGTTTAGCAAATCGTAAATTAGAGAAAGCTATCAAAAGATTAGATGTTAAAAAGATATAAATTTTATGGAATTGAAACTCGTCTGAACCAGCAAAAATTATGATCCACGAAACCTGGATTAATTGCACATCGATGGATAACGTTTTGAATCCCGAAGCAGTAGATCTTTTAAATTTTATTGATCTTGCCACCGACAATATCAGATCAACACTTCACAAATCAGAAAGCAGATTTTATCCAAAAAGACGTGTTAATCACCGAAAATACCTTCAGAAACAAGTGAAACGATGTCGTACCGAACCGAGAAAATTGAAAAATGGCGTCGCTGAAGTTTGCAATTTGGATTACCATTTTGCACCGCTTTATTTCGATTTACCATCACCGGCATTAAGTGATTTTGATCTAACAGTAAACCATCCTGTACCTACAAGTACCAATAACAATTTCGATGTGAATGAATCTGGAAAAACTATGAATTGCATCGAAGGGAGCTCTTCAAGTATTAGTAACCATTACTACGATTCTGGAAAATACCAAAACCAAGTTACAACAATACAACATTCCGTCCCATTGCAAACGCAGGAGTATCAGATAGATGCAACAGGTGTTTGTTACAACACTGAGTCAGGTGTGGCTTCACCATATCCAAATAGCAGCATTTCGTCCAAGAGTGACTATTTGAATAGTCCTTTATCCATTAATGAAGGTAATTACTCATGATACATATTGCAAAAAAATGTGGTTTATACCGTAAATACTCGATTAAACCCCGGGTGTTAGAGGAATTCCCTAAGTTCTAAACATTTTCTGAAAGCTTCGCGCAATGCATAGGGGATTTCCCTTATTGAAATATTAGGCAATAAAATACCAGTATACCTTATGCTTGTTTCTGGTAAGTTTTTAGTCATTTTTAATCAACTTTGCGAGAATAAAAATAATAAATCCCGAGTTAATGTTCCTTACTTTTAAATAGAACCCCGGGGTTTATTCCAGTATATTTCAGTAACTTTCTGTTCAAGATCATAAAACTGGACATTTTTCTTGATGTTTTGGCTCAAAAAAGAGCGACATTGGACATGTTTCATCCCTTACAAATTGATTTATTGAAATGTGATAATATATCAGCTAATTGACGTCAATTTGTAAAAATTACATTAGAGGGATTGCGCACGCCTCCCTTAATGCCCCGTCAACTGATTTACCTTAACGAGAACGCATTGGAACAACATACAGTGCTGTCAATGTGGTTAGCATTAAGGGAGGCGAGCTCAATCCCTCTATTATCTCAGCCAAAACAAACAAAATTTATACTGTGCAGCTTTCCGATAAATTTAACTGAACCTAAAAATGATAAAAATTCCCATTAAGTTATGTTTTTTAAAACTATATAGTTAAAACGTTAATCTGCATGCATGCAAGTAAGCTATATACTATAAATATAAGTGCTTATAAATAAAAGTGATATGGTACTATTTCATATAAAGTACTATTTCAAATAACAATTTTGTTTTATACATTTTTAAAATGTTACTACTGAAACTAATATTAAATATTTTTATATTTATAAGTTCCATCAGATGGCGACGCATTCGATTCTAATGAACTTCTAACCCAAATATCATCACTGGAAAGTTGGTTCAGCGAAGCGAATTGGCCAGAAAATGAAGAGGACAAAAATCCATCAAGATCTCGGATAACAGACAACATTTGGATGCCTCCTTCACCAAAGTCAAGTAATGAATTCCCCATCAACAACGACCAAAGTTTGTTCTCATCTTGTAGATTTAGCAAGAGGAGCATGCCAATGTTTGAACCACAAAATGAAAGCATAAGAACAAATGGGATTTCATCCGAAGAGGACCAATTATCTAATCTGATGACCTTAACGTCCAACGTTTCAAATCCAATTAAAAATAGTGTTTATTACGACACAAACTTGCCAAAATTGCACTGTCACGAACTGTCTGTCAGGCAACATAATTCAACAAATGCAAACTCGGAAACAGAATCTGAGTCTTTCATTCATATGTTATCAGAATGGCCAGAAACATCGCAAAGTCCGTACTATTTAACTGATGGTCCCAGCCTTTCCATTATAAATCATAAGCAAATGAGAGACTGTCAATATGCATCCAATAATTCCCAAGAAAAACGTTGGATACATGGGATCCCTACAACTTAATTTAGCTCGTCCAATGACAGTTATGGATATCAGTGCATTAACTCCAGACCCTTTGTTCAAAATGGTCAAATGGACCACCGTGTCCCAACTGTGAGCAACTGAAAACTACAGAGTTCAATCGGTATGTGGTAGAGCATTGGTAAAGTAGGATCCATCAGAAAATGTATGGACCCCCGTCATTCCCAGAACCATAAGTCACATGTGAAGGATGGGGTCCATAACACCAGAATCCAGATATTTACCTGGCAACAATTGTGTAATACCATGAAATGATTGCCAACCAAAACCATTTGAAAGTAAAAGATGTATCAAATTATACCAATGAATTGATTGGTTCTAATGATGTGTAAAATGTACAATCTCACAGTGTTGGAATGTAATGATAAAATTACCGGAACTATTGTCGAATTTACATTAGGTCAAATCCGGATGAGGAATTTGTGCTAAAGTTGCTTCGGATTTCGTCCCAGTATACATATTTTTATTTTTTTTTAATTTTCATAGATTTTTGACAATATTAAATTTAACTTTATTGAATTAGATGCAAAGGCTCTTGTAATGAATACACTATCAATTTAAAAGTAAACTATGTCTGAATCTTAGATTTGACCATTGTTTAAATTTTAAAGAGTTTGGTACTAAGGTCGTTAGCAAACACTGAACTCTGTTATATTTAGCAAAATATAAAATGCTTATAGATTTAAGTTAAAAAACCTTTATTTTTATTAATTTTTTAAAAATTATTTTTCACATCACAAACATAATTTGTTTTTATTTCTAATATAATTGTAGCAACCCTTTTCTTATAAATATGGAATTGTAAAAAAATATTTTTGTAAATACATGTATATTTATGTGACACCAGTGTAAACAATTACATTTTTTCAACATAGATTAGAATTTCCATCAGTTATTACGTAATCATTAAACACGTTTAAACATTGTTTATCACTCAGGACATTGCCTCATACTTTCATGTGTGCAAACAATGAAAATAATATGCTTTTACAAGTTGATTCGTTTAGTATATGGGTGGCTTTTCCATTGTCATGCACTTATAGTGCTAAATGCATTCTTTTTATCACACCGCTGATATATCCCTAATTCCGTATAAATAATGAGTAATACCATAATTTTGGATTGAGGTCAGTTTTTTCTATAGTAAAGGCGTATTTTTAATATCCGGACACACCTGATATAATATTGCAGCCTAAATATGAACCAAAGAACAGTGCAAACAACCTTCTATATGTGTATTTCAAGAACACTTCCCGTCAAATATGTCCTGTACGCATTAATACAATGCCCTTTGTTTGCCAAAGGGTCGAAAGCGAACGATATTTATAACAGGCCCAACTGAAGGCATATAGGGATGTGGTCCTAAATAAAATGGCAACGAAATGAGCACAACAGAGCAATTTTTACACTTTCGAGCATTAACTCAATAAAATTTTATTTTAAAGTACGAGCCTCGTATTTTAGTCCATGTTAACAAATGATCGATACCGTTTCGTCTCATTTCTGACTAGGATAAGTATGCATGAACTTATAAAATTAAAAAAAAATCATATGAAACGGTTTGAGGTAACAAATGTATAAATGATACAGAGTAGCCAATATGAAATTAATATAATTTTAGCTATATAAAAATGTACGTCTTATATTAATTGACTGAACTTGAAATCTGGACAAACGTTTGAAGAAACTTACTTTCGAGTGTTATCAAGGATATGAAACGTTTTATGGTAAAAACATAAAAAAACTTTAAAAAAATTAGAAATATTATGCGCTGGGAAAATCTAGGAAAAAGTTAATGTAGTAGGCTAAATAAAAATTACCTTGATATAATCACAAAACTTATCGTGCATAATTGTACGAAGGGTGTTTAAAGGGAGTTTGTAGAGGTTGTACAGGTCACTAACGTTTCTAGCACCCATCTTGAATTTATAATACAATATAGGATACGGATGTGATTAGCCGTTTTGTAATTAGTTGAATGTTTTAAATTAATGCTCATAGCTTATATAATTTCTGTGGTATATAATAAAATATAAAATCATATGAAAATGACAAATCCACGTTAGTTATACAAACAGTTGTTCTAAAAGCTAAACAAAGCCCAGGCAAGCGGATCTTATGGAAAAAATCCGTCTTTTTCATAAAACATGCCTGACACTTATAGGTAACACTTTTCCTTTAGTTATGGCCCTGGTCACAATTTAAATAGAATGTGACGAAAGCTGAATACTATAGTTGTGTTTAGAGGCAATTCAACTTGCTGAAATAAAATGTATTTCCTTTGTGTTTCAAAGGCTGTTGGATTGCGATCATTCCGGTTGCATTACTGCACAGCAGCAATATTGGAATACATCCCGGATTCACCTGTGCAAAAAAGTGCTCATTTAAAAATACCAAATGTCCGATTTGAGATTTGAGCGTGCTTGAGACAAGCTTGATAGAGGAATGTCAGCGGTGTCATCAGCCTGGGCTGTTTCTGTTTCAACAGAAACATGTATGGAGGTATCTTTGCAGGGATCATGCGACATGCAGTTATTGGAGGACAAGCATGGCTGTAGTGACTCTCTCACAAATTTAGCAGCATCACCATGAGTTTCTGGCTCAGAGAAAGCGTGGTCGGATAGAATGGACGTGGTGTCAGTCAGTTCAGAAATAAAAGTATCAGTCAGATCGGATGCTTCAGTCGTGACTGACAACAACACAGTTGTCTCTGTCACTTCTGGGTCACTTTGCAGGTCACATCTGGAGGATTCTGCAGTACATCGATTTCTGGAAGGGGCGTCAGATAGTGCCATGCCAAGAATATCAATCATTGACTCACCACTATCCTTGCTAATGGGCGTCCTGGTTTGCATGTCAAGCAACAAATCCTTCACACATTCGTGAATGTACATGTATTGATCCTGCAATGCCAAATAACTTGTTACTAGTGACTATAACCCATACTTTGGGCCTGTTACATAAGATTGGGTTAAAATTTGCATCAGCTGCATATAAATCTCAATAATAGCAATAGGATTTATTACTACTTCAAATATAGAACAACATACCTCAGTTTGAACCATATTGGTCCTATAATTCCTCATTTCTCGGACTGTTCCAAAAATGTCCACAAAGTCGTGGTCTTCGATGTGTTGTATTAATTTATCTACTGCGATAAATGTTCCAGTTCGTCCAACTCCAGCACTAGAATTCAAATTATTGTTGAAATTCCACTTTACTGTCAACATTTTCTGCAGCAACATTGAAAAAAAAAATCACCTGCAATGCACTATGATTGGGCCATTGGAGTCATGGGGCATATGGTCGCGTACGCTTCCTACAAAGTTGATTAAAAGAGAGGTATTTTCAGGACATCCAAAATCAGGCCACATCGTGAAATGCATTTGTTTGACTTCCATGGATCTGGAACCCTAAAATCAATTAAAACTGTTAAACTCGTTATGATATTATCGAGCCTATGGATAATTTTGGATTGAGGTGGAACTGCAAATTACACTGTATGTAAAGGAAATTAAACGCTGTAAAGATATGTTTTTCAGCACTATTGACGATAATTACATGTACATATTATCTGCCAGTAAAAAAGGTGAAAAAATAAGACAAAAACTCCACCAACTATGTTTTTAGGTCTCGACATTCTGCAATATCGTACTGATAGATGTACATGTAAGCTGATGTCATTTTTATAACTATCAAGAATTACCAATAAACATATACCAGCCATATTACAAAAGTCAATGTATCAATACGAGCATATTCAAAAATTGTATTGTTATTTAGCCCACTTGTTTTTATTGTTGACAATATGATCTTTAAATAATTCTATTGTTTTCTATTGGTTTGAACTGTCTTAATTTATTGTCTAATGATCCAACCAATGCAAATCAATGGATTGATAGAAATAAAGTGTTAATAGAATGATAGCAACTAATAAGACCAATAAAATTTCAAGATTGTTTTCTATGGAATTATTGACCAAGGAAATACTATGCAAATCATAACACATTTACAGAAACGTAGCTGAATGTGATATGCATCATTTATTTTATGTAATGCCTCTCGTAAAATAATGAAATTGACTGGAACTTTAAAGGATTAAAAAATATTGTACGGAAGTATACCCTTTTCCCACTACAATAAATTGCAATAGCTTTGCTACACAGCTGATATAAACAAATCAACATTGCACAGGCGAGCAATGTCCTAATTAAATTTGGTAAATTCGTTGAAAACTATTGAGTTAAAGAAGAGTTTTCATTTGGCTTAATGAAAACATCCTTATATACGAGCAGCAATGAATTTCCAAAGAGTTTGAAGTCGACAATCTTTGCATGATTTTGCTAGAAGATTCTTGAATATGTTGGTGTCGATTTTACCTTTTCTATTTCGGGAGAACGGGGAATCAATTCCAAAAGATCTGACATATCAATTGCTGTCGTAGAAGTGGTCATTGGCACTTTCTATAAATAGATCATTATTGAATCTAAAACCTAACTAACAATGTGCCTTTTTGTGGCATTGTTTAAAATCATATTTCTTTCCTATGGAAACTGTACACATAATCTGCCAATACAAATGTAAATACATTACATGCAGAATGGTAAGTCCCACATGAAGATTTTGTACTCACTAAATGAAGATCGAAAATCCTGAGAGAGTATCCTGTTAGAATGGACTCTGATTTTAGCTTCACTGCTAAATCGCCATAATAATGAGTTTCTCTATCTTCAGGCCAATATTTCTCACATTTTTCCTTTGGAATACAAATATTTTAGACATAATAATTTTTCAAACAAAGTTTTACACGATTTTGACGATTTTTTGCTACCTTTCCTCTTTCTATGCATTGGGTAACCATCACAATCATAGGAGAATTTTGCTCCCAAACCATTCTCCAAAAATCATCTTTGGTATTTGATAATGGCCCTTGACTGGCAATAAATTCGCGCTGAGATTTATAACCCTGAAATACAAATAAAAGTCATATTAAAACAGGTTTTCTTAATGATGGGATAAATAAGAAATGTAGTCTTACAGGTATATAGGATGCATTGATATAATCTGTGAAAATGTCATCAGCAATGGGCAGTAGTTTCACTCTTGAATGGTCATCTGTAAGCAAACAAATAAAACTTTATTGTTATATGATTTCTATAATAGGTTAAATGAAATTATCTTCAATTTGAAAATAAACCTTTAATCGTTGTATAAAACTAAGAAAAACGTAAATTTAAAAAAAAAATATTTAAAGCATTTCATTGCAAATCATGCCCAAGCAAGCACTTTTACATTACGATCCCAATTATATGTCATAAGTGTATTTACATGTATGAGTATTAAGAATCAAGCATGGGAATGAATTCCTGAAATGCATATATACAGCGTTCCGATTGGGAAATTGGAATTTCCCGCCATCAGGAAATGGCGGCCAACCAATCAGAACGCTGCATTTCAGGAATTCATTACCATGCTTAATTTTTAGTGCTCCAACATGTAAGCCCTATTGGAAAAAAAAAATACAGGGACCAGTATTCCATAACAGTTTCACACTGGACCATGTACTTTTTTCCCCATTGAGTTCATTATGATACTAGGTTATGGAATACTGCTCCAGTAACTTATTCCAATAGGGAGCTTAAAAACATATTTTAAAATAGTATTTTATAGATGCTTACATGGCAAAATATTGATCCAGCGATTCTTCGGACGATTTTCACTCATCTGAGCCACTGTTGTTGGACATGATGGACTTCCGCTAACTAATTCCTTAAAATATTTATTTGTTATAGCATTTTAATAAAAGCTAGATAATATCAAACATAGGCTATATTAGACTGAGTACAATTTTTCCTATACTTACTTCAAACTCCTGGGAAAACTTGAATGACGAATCGGCTGTCATTGTCCTATAATGTTCTTCCAAATCCACCAGCCGAACAGGTCTAACGTATAAAGAAAATAATACATCTTGGAATACATGAAAACTTAAACCAATCGCAACATGGAAAACAGGTACTTTAATCCCACTAAATTGTCAACACAACTAACTTTGATGTGACACGAAATGGTATTGCCACACTGCGGGCAGTATCTCTAGATGATCGTCCAGTACTTTGGTACCATCTCTGCACATTGGGGAGTTTTCTTAAATATAGCAGTGATAATAATTATTATTAAAATAATAAATAAAAACGTCGATATTGGGAATTTCTGCTTACATGATTTTTTTCCGATCCAGAACAATTAAAATAAATCCCAATAAAATGAGCAGCGAAATGCAAATAAAAATCAAGGACACTATATAAACGACTTGATCTTCGGATGATGCTAAAATTAGCAAATATCAATTGATATTAATAGTTGGAAAAACATGTGCCTGCACTTTAATAATATAAAAATACAGTTAACATGGTATACCAACCATTATTGTATATTTCTCTCGCGGGAATACTGCAAATTATTTTGGTTACATTCCCTTTTTTGCTAACATTCACAGTCTTAGCTCGTATCTGTAATTTCAATCATTTTTATAAAATTTCTGCATGATAAATAACATTCTGATTGAAAAGCAAGTGTCATTTTACCTCAAATTTATAATGCTTTCCTGGTTCTTGGGAAGAAATAGTATAGCTTTGGAAGGTGGTAGTGTTTTGTTCAAGTGGTTTGCAGCTTGTTTCATTCTTCTGTGTTTTTGCAATAATTTATTCACTGAATATCATTGACTAAATTATAACTATAACATAGGTAAACATTAAGTAAACTTACTTCACTGCATTCGCTGACTTTTAAATGATAATATTGCAATTCTCCGTTGACTTCTTCAGGTGATTCCCAACTAATGCTATTAGTGTCCAAAATACAAGATGCATTTCTCACTTGTGTAGGTTCTAAAATGAAATACAACAAACCAAACAAACATCGGTATACTGTTTGGTCTGGTTACATTCAGTCTAAAATGCACATTTATTTGAAAATAAAATAGCACATTTTAAAACAAACAAAAAATTGTCATAGCATGAATAGAAAATGTAAAACCAGCATTAAAATTTTTAGAAATCAATATTTCAAATAATATATTAAATTATTAATTCATGAGTTTTGAATTTACCACTGGGTTTAGTCTTGAAAGTCATGTTAGCTATCATACTTGACGTTTTGGCGCTCATAGCACTCACCTATGAAATAAATAATTGCTACACATTAATGCATTTTTCAAAGCAATTCTATCATTAAATTCAATACGGAATTCGCAATTGTCTTACCTCGACATAATAGGTCGTATAAGGAGATAAATCCATCAATTCACACTCCAAACGTTTACTATTTAAATTTGAAGTAAAATTAACTGAATTGTTGTTTGTTGAATTTGAATTAATTAATGTAAAGTTCAGTGATGAATCTGTAAAACTCTGTAAATTAAATTTAAGTACTTTAAAATTCGGACATGAGCAGACCTCATTTTATTCGTATGTTTTCTGGATACTCACCCAAGAGCTATCATTAACCTTGATAGTATAATTCATCCCACAATCTGTTTTCGGCTGGTCAAATTTGACCATGACACTCCTTGAATCAGGTTGGATAGTAAGATTTGTTATTTCAACGTTTGTGATATCTAGAACAAAAAACACATATACACATAAATATGACAATAATATAAAAACTAATGACAGCTTTAGCAAATGAGGGAGTATGCTGAAATAAATCAACAGGCTAAATAATTATATGACTTGCCAGACATGCTGTTAATGCACATTATGTCATAAGGAATAGTGAGAAAAATTGCAATGCCATGCTGCTGGGAAAATATGAGCAATTGGTACAATAATTGACTGAATGGTCAAAAAGCTGAGTTCGTGAAATAATCGAGCAGTGCCATGCTTGAAGTCTTAAAAAATACTTGCTTGTGTCTGTCATTGTGGAACCACAAATCCTCTTACTAGCAGGACATCCTTCAAACAAAGCAACCGCGCAAGCCATATAATACCTACATGGTAAAAGGTCTACAATGGTGACAACATTTGTGTTTTCAGAAACTTTATATTGAACCATATTTCCTTTATAGTAAATTGAAACGTAATATCGAACTGGTATCTTCTTTGGGTTTTCCATTGAGATTCTGACATTCATTTGATAGGCGTACACCTTACTTGGGGGGAAAAATACCCTCGTAGGAGCCACATCTTTAACATCTATGAACACAAAAATTAGTTAAAAAACTTTAACTACTAGCATGGTTGTCTTTCATAAGCAACAGTGTACATGTATATCTAATAAATTTCGAGAGTAGATGATGGGAATCACAATTGATAAATTTTGACCCCCTAGTCAAAAGTTGTATTGTTTTTTGGCCCATTGGTTTCTATTGTTGACAATAGGATCATAGAAAAATCCTATTGTTTTCTATTGATTTGAACAATTTTAATTTATTATCAAATGATTCAGCCAATAAAAAAATCAATAGAATGATAGAACCCAATAAGAACAATAGAATTTATCTATTGTTTTCTATGGAATTTTTGACCAGTGGCCATCTACATGTAAATTACACATTATCATGAAATTAACAACAATCAAACTCCTACAAATTAATAAAACTTATCTTAAAACTAAAGTACATGTAGTCAAGTCAAAAACAAATTTTGCAGCAAATATATAAGGTAAAGATGATAATAGAGGGAACGAGCAGGTTTCTATTAATCTTAACGAAAACTATAAACACTATTACGCATGCGCATCAATAAATTATGTGCCGTAAAAATCGTTATGCTCATCGAAGACGTTGTGGTATCACGTTAAACTAATGAAATTAGAGGGATTGTGCACGCCTCCCTTAATGCCCCGTCAACTGATTTACCTTAATGAGAACGCATTAGAAAAACATATACAGTGCATTAAGGGAGCATTAAGGGAGGCGTTTACAATCTCTCTAATGTCGTGTCATCTCAACCACAAACCCATTAACGTTGTCCCCACGCATGCGCATTGCCCCCCCCAAAAAAAACAGTGCTGCCAATGTTGTCAAGATTAAAGGAACCCTGCGCAATCCCTCTAATGATTACTTAAGGGGCACAATTGCAAACCATAAATCATAATTGACACACCTTGACAAGGATCTCTGGTTGTCGTTGTTGGTGTTGTTGTTGTTGTTGTTGGAGGTTCTGTTGTTGGTTCTGTTGTTGTTATTGTCGCAGTTGTCGTGATTGTTGTTTTTGTTGTTCCTGTTGTAGTGTTAGTATTTTGTTTTCTTTTTCGTGATGTTGGTCGTGATTCTCTGGTGGGATTTTTATATGTCTTCAATTCATCAATTGTAGGTGAAGTTTCTTCTACATTGTCCGATAGTGTTAAGTTACCATCTTCTGTTGAATTTCTGTCATTGTACCCTGGTGTAGACGATGTACCATTTATATCGGAACTTAATGTGGTGTTATTTATTGATGTTCCTGCTAAACTATCATCAACATCTCCACTGCCATCCAAATTTTGCCTTCGTCTACGTGCATTGTATCTACGAATCCTCAACATATAATTTCTCTTTGCATCTCTTGTCAATAGTTTACTGTTTATTGACCTGCTAATAAAAGTGGATCTCGAAGACGTTGTATTTGATTGTCCTTGATGCAGTGTTAATGAAACATCCCTCTTGGATCGAAAACTGGAGAAATTGTTTATTTTTCTGGGTGTAGTTGGTTTTTCATTTGGATTTTTCTCATCGCTTTTGGAAAGATGAAAATCGTTTTCAAAATCTTCTGAACAGAAGACCTACGAAAAGAACAAAAAGGCATTTATTAAATCATTTTCCATGAAAAATTGTTAAATGAGTCCCAAACTTGTTTTAGAGGAATTATAACTAGTTTTAGGTTATGCAGTATTGAAAATATTTAATGCCAATATTTGAAGGTCACACTTAAGACGGAACCTATTAACTTGAAGGAAATGAGACATCAATTCCTGAAAAATAGATTGTGATCAGGAATATTTTAAACTTCCTTTTAGATTTACAAGTTCTGCATTTCCAAATATAAAATTGCATAAACCTTTCTGATGCAGACCTATTTCCATGAATTATATATTTGACGAGGCTATGTCATGTAATGTGGCATTGTTATTCTGATTACAGTGTTTAACACGTATTTTCCATTTATTCAAGCTTCTTTTAGAGTTTATGCTATATAATGAAATTGAAATATACTATTGAAATTTATTTCAATTTCCACTACGTGTGTGCATATCATTTTTGCATCATTCATGAAGTACTGTAAACTGAACCCAATTGATAGTAGATTAATATTTAGTCTATTTTGTAACACCAACGTTACCATTGATTAAACACTACCGTTTTGCTAAAGTGACAAAAGTAATGAAAATATTTAACTTAAAGCCAATACTTGCACAGTCAGCCTATCATTAAGGTGTGATGATAAAAAATGTTAGTTTCTCTATACGTTTCAAGGGTGTTAATTTTAAACATGGAATTTATCAGCAAGGCCTATTTTAAATTAGGCAGACGTTTCTTGTTCAATTTTTTTTCGTTAAAATAAACATTGGTCATCTCAGATAAAATAACAATGTTTCGGCTTATAGATGATAAGGAATTTGGCAAATAATAATGTATATGTTATGATACGAAATATTTGCACTTAAATAATGCAGGTGAATTGACAGGATATTAAAAATATATATATGTACCTAAATTGGCATGTTTTTAAGTTTATTAAAACTGAAACAAAACATTTACTCTATAAACACAACCTTGTTAAAATGAGCCTAAAAGCTAATGAAGCAATGTGGAAATATGTAAAAAATTGTAGAGTAAACATCATATATTATTTATTCCTGGAAAAGTAAATATTACGATCCCGTTAGATGAATTCCACGTACTTGACACCTCATAAACTTTACCAGGAACAAATTCTAAAAAATGCAATTTTCGAATAAAAAGCAATGGGCTGTATACAAATGTGCATAATGTGAATAAAAATTAAAAATGTAGAACATTGAAAAAATATTGAAAATAATAAATCGTTATTCATTCGAGGCAAATTAGAAAGTTAGAAGTCAGAGGAAGTTAAAAAAGTTGATCATGAGTCACTAGTAGTGCTATTTGATTTTGTTTCAATGTCCGCTGAACTTCATAAATCTATAATAGGCAGTTATAAAGTCAGTGACAATAAAAAAATACTGCTTTTTATAAACAACCGTTTATAAATAGTTCCAAAAATATATTTTTTTAATAAAGTGTCTCTATAACGCTAATACATGCATTCCCCTTGTAAATTTTTAAAAGTGCACCAGTTACCTTACAAAATAAATATATATGTCAAGATTTGTAAATCGAGTTATAAACACATAATACCAAAAATTAAATGAATTTAAATATTAAATGCAACAAACGTCTATCGATATTCAGAAAAAAATTAGTGTAAAAATGCTGGCTTCTAATGTTACAAAATTAGATATTTAAATTTTAAACTGGCTTCTAATGTTACAAAATTATATACTGTATTTAAATTTTAAACCTTATTCTTAAGACCACTTTAAATTCCCAGACCCTTGAGACAAATCAGAATCTAGCGTCTACCACAAACATGTCAAATTTATGTTAAACGTTGTCACGCAACTCAATTATTATCTATTTGCTTGAAACAAAGCTTGTAAATGATAAGATAAGCTTATATATGTAAGCGTATATAGGTTTCATCACACAATTTTACAAAAACTGCATTTAGGCCAGACTTTGGTCATATGTCATCAATTTTCTACCCATAAATATCGCCCCATCACTTGTTAGTGTAAAATCGATTTAATTTAAAATTGATAACTTTCCCAAACTAATATTAGAAAATCGAAAATAATATTTCCGACTTACAGATATTGTGAAAAGCCACAAAATGGCGATTGAAATGCAAATGAGTAATCCTCGTCTCCGTTTGTTTCTCTTGAAAAACACGTCAATTTCCGGTAAACCCATGGTCGTAGTTGATAGTCAGTGAACTCTGCAAGTTGATTTGGGATGCATATTTCGCTAGGAAATTTTCCAAATAATCCAGTTAAATCCCATAAAAGTAGACATCCACAAAATATGTTGTCTAAAATATTTTGAACATTCTTGAATATGGGTTTACACCCATGTCGTTTCACCTGTTCTAAGCGGGATGAAACGAAAGTGGTGATTGCTAATATGCAAAAAGTAATAAAATGGTTGGTATTTATACAAGAGAAAAAATGTGTAGACTTACATGAGGCTCGGCACTGATAAGGTAACATGCAACGTTAGATAGCAGCGAATAACAATCAATTCGACAGTTTTAGTTTGTCGCAAACTGCAGCTACTTCACACATCGACTACAGTCAACACACTCAAATGCCAAAACGTCAGTCCTATCTATTCAGGAACACGAGTTTAAAGTTTGTAAAATACGCCCTCTGTTCATTAGGTTGGCTTATTGCTCATTATGGAAACCGAAATTAATAATAACACGACAAAGGATGTGACAGAAAATGGTACAAACCAAGTTTTAAACCACAAGCTTCGAATTCAAGGAAGGAAATCCTGAAGGAAACAAAGTTACATCATACACTGAAAATGTGCTTTCACGTCCAAGTTTATATACTGCTGATAGTGCGTACAATATATTCTTTTATCTGACATAGACATTACTTTTACGCTAACACACTATATTTTCAAGATTTCAATTTATACAAATAAAGGCTAGAGCTCTGAAAAGTAGCTTTTACTATGACACATTCACTGCAAACTAGTCTTATCAAGAACTTGCTATTTACATGTACATTTTAATTAAAGAAATATTGGGGAGTGTGGGGAAATGAAAGAACCTTGATATCAAGAAAATACCATGGTGATCAAAGTTCTCTAAATATGCAAATTCATGTATTGTATTTGGTAATTATATACTAATCAAAGTATTTCTGAAATTTTCTGTAGATGAAACGTGTCCATTGTTTGGAATTTTCACCTGCATGTACACATGTACATTACCTCAAAGGTTTAAGATTACACATTTATAAAGTTATAAAACTATTAGTATCTTTTAAAGAACTAATTGTGTACATGGATAACAGAGAATACATTTTAAACTATAACAGAATTGTCAGTATGTCTAAAAGAGGCACCACAAACTTTTTTTGTTTTAAATCGCTAGTGTCCATCTTGCATTCTATTAATATTTCCAATAATTCTTCCAAAATTCCCTTATGAAAAAAAAGTGAATGTCAACTGATTGCAGACGAATTGTTTGCAAACTGGTGATATTTGTTTCAAATACCACCAATTTTGATGGCCCATGT
>JAQGCC010000454.1:0-36686 GCA_034698905.1 Xestoiulus laeticollis
CATGCACGAGGTCAATGCTCAAACCTCATAAAACTCTAAAATTTTTACTTGCACAGTTGTCTGAGTACCCTTAATATGAGAATAATTTTGTAATGTTGATTACAAATTGTGGGTAAATAACTTCTTACACCATTTGGCTTATAATATGTGGCTATATATAAACACATAGAATTGACAAACTAATTTTTGGAGAAAAAGAGGTAAACTCTTAACATTTTTTAAAACATTAACGTCATTTTATTGCTCAGGCGTCATTGAACTCCCTAATATATTAATAATTTAAACGTGTCTTAACAGTGTGAAAACAGCAATTGAAAGATTAGATTTTTCAGATAGGTGTCATTACTCTAGTTGAATTTTGTCGCATCAGAGGTTTTGGATTGTTCTATTTTTTTATTAATACCTATAGTTGGATTAAGTCATGAAAAATGAGGCAGCGACTTTCTTTACCACATTTTTAGTGTGAGGTTAGGATAACCTTATAGCCAGACACAAAACTGTCCATACTGCAGTTTCATGATGTCTATTCCAGAATGATTGAACGATTATTTTGCCAACTTTTTGTCAAAGGTGAACACATTAAAAAACATCAATAAAACAACTTCGAATTTTCATTGTAATGCAAAACTTGGAATCTGTGTAGTACACAATCAACAGTTGACCGTAATAAATTTCCGCATGAAGCCATTAAAGCCACGTTTGTCTACAGTCATTAGATATTTATTATCTTCAGCAGTTTATAAACAGGCAACCGAGTGATGAATGAACTCTTGTTTTATATTGGCTCATTTATTCATTATTCGGTCTGTGGATTTCAATGGAACATGCATTAACCCCCTTAACCCTTCTATTCCCACCCAGAACCAAAACCAAAAGAGGGATCGACCATGGCGCTTCGGCTAAACCACTTTGATTTATGAAGGCCGATGTTTAGTCTTTTAATTCTACTGATAAAATATCTCGTAATCTTCGTATATGCAAAGGCTAACTGTAGTAAGACTCTTTAGAAACAAAATTAATGCCTGCAAACTTTAAAAGTGACTGCGGCACACCCTATATAATAAGACGAACTTTCCCCATCTCTGGCACTATAAGACGATGCTGAAAATCTATAACATATAAGAGATAAAAAAACTTAAAGAAGTGATTAATATATTGTAGGAAATGAATCTCATTTTCGAGATTGTTTGTGTATGCTGATAAGGGTTGAAGTGCCAAGAAAATGTACAAGAAAAGTTCTGGAAATATCTGTTCAAGAACATTTTGGTGTCCATTGCATAGCACTTCATCACTTTTGAAAGCGACAAATTACATTAGGGTTTACTTTTTAAATAAATAGCTTCTGTCACTATAGTTCTATCGAAATCGAGACCGCGCGTACAACAAAAATTAATAAAAAGCTGCTCATGCACCAAGTAGATAAAAATCGTGACCTCACCAAGTTTAAGGAGGATAAAAAGCCAGATGTCTTTTGCATACCAGAAATAAAACTGAATACATCTTGCAAGTGGTATTTAATTGAAGCGCCATTAAATTTCAGCTTTTAAATTTCAACGACACTTGCTTGAAAATATAGGTATTAATGTGTACAACCAAAATAATCTAGTTATTTAAATCTGGTTACATATACAAAACGTGTATTCATTAGTATTAATGTGTTGAGCTATTAAAATGATATGAAAATATTGAAATATGAACATAAAATAAGAGATATTACTAATTCAAATTCAAATCAAACCAGTAAATAATGTCATCTCGTTGCTTTTGTTATCTTACATTTATGTACAGAGTGGGCCATGGACAGACCGAGAGCTGTAGGACGCACCATAGGTGTAATTTATGTACAGAGTCTGTCAAAAGTTGTAATACTTTCTTCAGTTAACCTATAGCTTCAATAGGAGAAATAATGAGGGCATCGCGATGATCGAATGACGTCCAATGTAGTATAAATTATAGTTAATTTGGGCAAAAAATAACTCCATGCAGTAGACCAATCGTTATAGACTTTAAAATTAGATGCGATTGCTAAATTCCGATAACTCATAGGAGCTGGTCCTCGTAAAATAGCAACGAGACATCGTTATTTTAAGCGGAAAATGCATCTAAAAATGCAGGTGTTAAAAAAAACCTGAAACCTTCACATTTTTTTGGAGGATTTTTCAAGTTTTTGGGAAAATTTATTGTTCTCTCTGTGCATTTCATCACCATGTAAATCGTTTTTACTGTTAAATAGTAAAATTATGCCAAGTGTGGTACAGCCGTTTATTGAGTGGCTTTTAGCACTGTGGTATAATTTAGGCTTTTATTCAATATACACGTACATATTATATATTTTTTGAATGAAAGTTGTAGTGTGAATGAAGATAAAACTCAAAACCAAATATACGACCTGCACACATTAATTTCAAAAGATAAAGTAGCACCTTTTCTTGCAGAAAATTCTCAAATGACTGTTGTAAAAATCAATATAAACTAATTTATTTCCGCCATTACAAGTCAACGACTTGATAAAACGTGTTTCTAGACATTTATTTTCTAATTTTAATTACTCCAAGTTTTGATCGATTATTTTAAACCCAGAAAATCAGCTTAAATTTCACATTTCAATTCGACGATTGAAATGATAGCATTCCGTGTCAATAGTTCAAAAAATGATTTCCTGAGTTTGGTTTGATAGACTCCTATAAAGGTCCCTTGTAATTGTATATTAAAAGTTTATACGTAGTTCGTATTTCATTTATACTTTTACGATTTCATACCAAACTTGAATACAACATTAAAATTGCATGTTTTCAAATGTGTTTCAGAGAAGCATTTACACATTACTCGTATAGTTTCCAGTAAAAAAACTATACATTTTTTTATTTCATAGTTTCCAAAGACGATTTGTGTTCGAGTCCTAGTAGTTTTAAATGGAACTTGACTAAATAAAACAATGAAATATAAACAATTTCGTAGCTATCCAAAGGGCTTAATTATAGAGGTTTTCAGTATTCAATTGGGATTTACTGCCCCCTACACGTATAAAGTACAAAGGATGGAAATGGTATGGTCATAAAATACTAAATATATGGTCGTGAAAGAATCCTTAATGGAATAAACAATACCCCTGGAGTTAGTAGACATTAGCAAGTAAAATGATCACGAATTTTAAAGCGAAGATCAGAAATTTAAAGCGTTTTTCCAACAACTAAAGTTCATTATAATTTCACGTTTTTAAGCTAAAAAAATTAATTGGGATAAAAAGCTTTGTTCATTAAAAGGTGTTTTGTTTTGCATTTAATGTACATATATGTTTCACTCATCCCCAAACTGCAGGAAAACATCCTAAAAAGTCCACGAAATAAAATGAAATGATGCAATTTGCATTTCTTTTGTTTACTATTTAACTTATTTAAAAATGTAACATAATTATTTTAAGGTAAAAATTGATTAATGTTATTTCGTAGACAGTTTAATTTAAATATTTTTATTTGCTGTACATGTAGTATTTTTAAATCTCGATTGAAAAGCAAAGAAATCGGTCTCTGTTTTTGTATCTCTATGGCTTAATTACCGTAAAACATTGACCAGGGGTTTATACGAGCCCGGGGATTATTATTTTTATTCCCACAAAGTTTATATTAATATGACAAAAAAATACCAGAGTCAAGCGTTTCCCTTTCATGCCTGGTGGTACTTTTAAAAGTACCACATACAGGGTATATATTGTTTAATTACATATCTGGTATTTTAAATTACCACCGGGCATGAAAGGGATATATATACTGTATATACTGGTATTTTATTTGCCTGATATTTCAATAATAAGAGGAATTCCCTATATGCACTGTGCTAAGCTATCATATAAGGTGAAACGCGAGTACTCAGGGAATTCCCCTAACACCCGGCGTTTATTCGAAAATGTATGGTACCCCTTTGAATTTACAACTTTTTGGCATTAGGTGAATTCGTTGGCTGTATAGGACTGTCGTACTAACATAGTGTAGAATTACTATGACATTTCATAAAGGATAAAGCTAGTAATTATACTTTCTACAAGCCACTTGTTTGATGGTAACTTTGTTATGAACTGAAAATGGCAGATTTGTCAGATATACATGTGTATGTACATGCTTAAGCCGCTTTCTAGTTTTTTGCATTTTCACTGTTACAGAAAAGTTGTTTTATAGACAACTTTTGAGTTATTCAATCTCCACGTACATGGTCTTATCTGCAATGTTTACAAACAGAGGAAACCACTCACCCGTGGCGCCCTCCAGTGGTATTATGCAACACGTGACTGATGCATGACGAGGGCGCCAAGCTGTCTAAAGTGGGCTGATGAAATTAGAACGAAGGGAATTTCCCACCCGAAATACCCGGAAATTTGTTTTGTTTGGGTGCGGGCATTCTGACAAGTTTTCTGAATGCTACTTTGCGCGTTTCTTCAGTGGTATTTCAAGTATGAAAGTCATGAATCATTTAGCACATGAAAAATGAAATAGGTGCATTTTTATGTAAAATACGAGACGTTGGACATCGTAAGTATTACTATAGTTGCTCCTTGACAGCACCGGGTTTAACGTAAACTGAGGAATATAGCTTAAGTGGATTTCTTCAGGAAACACTGCGGGGGTAATGAGATTCTCAAGAAGTCATAAGGAGAGATACGAGCATCTTCTCCCCTTTTTGCAGGTGTTTGCTGCCTTTTTAAAACAGACCTCCCAGCATTTTTAAGTGTTTATAAAATTTTCAATTGTGGACCTAAAACTGTTAAGTCATACACTAAGTCCGTCTTTTATTTCTTAAGAATTGTTTACTTCTTTCCCGTTTTATTTGTTTGTCCATGTCTGAATCGATGAGTCCTGGTGGTTAGTATCCATTGAGGATGTTTCAAATTCCAATGTGACTCAATCATGTGCTCGCTGCCATAAACTGAAATTCTTACCTTCTGTCGTGGAATTTGTGGAAGGCAGAAGAAGCGATAGTTTTTAAGTATTTCAAGGTAGATGTCATTGCAGAAATTCTTAGCTAATGCTAAATTGTGTAAGCAGCAATGAAACTACCACATACGAATCTGTTGGTCATATTAGGTCATCTGGAACATGCACCTTGTTGTAACATTTTTTTTTTCAAAGTTCCAGCTGTGAGTTAAACCTAGAGCAATGCTTTTATGTACATGTATTCGTCTTCATATCTACACATTGGGAGGTCAAATTGTAATATGGCAACAAATTTCTACTATCCATTTTTATTGTAAAAAAGCTGTCTCATTTTCTGGAAATGTTTGGATTTTCGAGAAACGTATAATGAGAAAATATAGTTATGAAAAATATTATATACTGAACATTGCTACATATGCATGTTCAGACTAGTTGTAATACATGCATGTAGATTTGTCGTCACTTAATCTTCTGATGGCCATCTTGAGATCATCAGAGGTGCTCATTAATGAAATAATGAAAAATATACCCTAGGAAATATTTTGAAAATCAATTCACATACATGTATAATTCAGTATGTTTTTCTATTTACAATTATTATACAACTTAAGTATAGAAGGTCAATTGTCGACCCTCCCACAAACTCTCAAGGGGCACACCTATCATGACATCAGTTGAAAAACATTACCCCATAAAGATTACTGCCATGCAAAAGAGCAGTTTCATCTCAGTTCTGTGGGGCTTTGGGTAAAGGCAGTTCAACCCAAGTACCACTTAAATGTATATTTAAAATAAGTAGATGATTATGTACATGTATATACAAACCCTTGATAAATATTTTCCAGGATATGATCCTTCTGTTGGTTTTTATTGACACTTCAGTGCACACTAGCTATGAAGTTTTCGTAATGAGAACGCAATAACAACAACGATATTAGCAAATAACCAACGATTATTTCCCTTATTTTTTGTTCAAGGGGGTGGGGAGGAGAATGTTACTTTTGCAAAATATGAAAAATATCCTTATGGCGATCTCCCGATGACACAATTAATGAGTATATTAATTTACATCAAACGGTGGCATGACACACATAAGGTCGTAGCAAAAACCACATGGCTAACTTTCTAGTGACAAAGATTCATTCAAACCAAATTATGAAAATCAATCATAATATTTTGCTGTGTAAATCATATTAAAGAAAAAGAACTCATTGATTTTATACATTATATTGACGAAATAAAATAGATATGAATGTTTCCTTTTAAAATTTCGATTTTCTGGAAAACGCGAAATAGTCAACAATTCTGTGGCTAAATTTTTAAAACTTTTAACGACATTGTCATTTTTTTAGGAACAATTTAACAAAAACGATTTTAAATTTTGAAATTCAAATATTTTCGATTGAATTTAATTTTGATCAAAAATAATATTTATGTTGATAACAATGTTGTAGGGAACATGCATGTATTGCTTTTTGCTTTACCCCTTAATTTGCATCTTAAGTGGGCATTAAGAGGGGAACGCATCAACAACATTAGCAAATAATGAAGACTTGTTTTTCATAAGATTTTTTTGGGGGTGGAAGGGAATGTTGCATTTGTCGAAATTTCCTCGTGACTTCTCAAGATGATATAATAAGGATATTCATGTCATCTGACAAACTCACGACCCACATAGGGTCAATGCGAAAACCACATGGCTTATTCGAGTACCAACAATATTAAGTCGGAAGCCAACGATGACAATCAATCATGCAATAATCTGTATTTCCGCAAAGAGAAGGCTATACACCAATGACCTAGGATGTCAAGGCAAAAATAAACAAAGTACTTACATACATTGATAAAAATTCGATAAAAAACTTGTAGCGTTTTCCAAATTTGATAAACTAGTTGCAAAATAGAAATACTAAAATATGGTGCTTGATGATGATGTCTTTATAAATATTTCACAATATCCGATTAAATAGCTGAATTAACCAACAGGTATTTCAAATAACCGATATCCATTGTACATGTTATTAACTTCTACATCTTCTTTCTAGACTTATATGCATGCCATTAACTGGACGAAAAACCAAATCAGCCACAGCCTTCACACTTTCCATGTTATTGTATGTCCTGATTTCAAAATTTCGTAACACATTTGCTAAAACCACTTTCTCTTCCATCATGGCAAACTTCTGACCTATTAAATATAAGAGAATCATGGTTATAAAATGTATGACATTTATACAAAAAATAGTAGTAATTGTCACATTCAAAGTTGGTACACATGATATTGCATTGGAAAAAAGTGCCAATTTAATCAAACTTAACTTATGGATACACGTGGTCATTTTCTTTATAACGAAAATTATTATTTCTAATTATCTTACCAATGCAGTTTCTTGGTCCTGCAGAAAATGGTACAAAAGCATAGGGATGTCTTTTATGAAAATCTTCATTTAAAAATCTTGATGGATCAAAAGCACGAGGATTTGGATAAAGATTTGGGTCTGTTCCGATCCTTGCTGGACTAACAAACACTTCAGCACCTCGTGGAATTTTATATCCTCCTGTAAAGTTTTCCAAAAATAAAATAAGAATTCCAAATGAAATATCTTAGGTTACACCAATTCCTCATTTATAAAACCTGTAATCAAAAGTATCTATAGGTAAGTTTCTTCATTGTTTTCCCTACTAAACTGTTTCCAAAATTAGATGTTAAAATTGTAATATTTGTCAACTCCTGCAATTATAAATTATGCGATTAGTTTTTTGGTTAATAAGTTTTTATAATCTGTTGTAAAATTCTTAATTAAATGTTATTGGATTACTCGCTGTCAAATAAGTTTAATAAGCGAATTCCAATGCAATAAAGACAAATAAAATTCTATTGATCAACAGATAAATGAATAGGGATATTTTTGACCAGTTAGTGAATTTATGAAAATTTTCATATTTACTAATATGTTATATAAATCTTACCAATATCGATATCGTGATTTATTCGTCTTCCAAAAAATGGTACACTAGGTACTAAGCGTAAAGTTTCCTATCGAAAGTCAATTGAAAAATGCATTATTAGTATTATGAAAACATACATTTTTTCAAGGTTTCTTTACCTTTATTGCTGCCTCTAAATATTTCAGTTCATTTAGATCCTCAAAACTGACTGATCGATCGGCATTTTCTACAATTCAAAAAATGATTTAGATAATTGTAGGTTATTAATAAAAATACATAAATTAAATACAAATTACAGATGTTACCAAAAACCCTGTCCAATTCTTGATGCACAGCTTCTTGAATACTAGGACACCAGCCTAAAAAGTAGATGACCCAACTGATGTTCACTGCGGTAGTGTCATGGCCCTAGTTAAGACATGCAGTATAGGCTATCATAACTAGTTTTGTTATTTTTGTTGATCATTTATGGTAGGAGTAATCCTTACCTCAAACATGAAAGTGTCAGTTTCTTCCCTTATCATCTCATCGGTGAGACCAATTTCACCTTTGTAAGAGGCTTCTAACAAAGTATCCAAAAATGCTTTTCGATTTTTTCGCCCATATACATAGTTGCAATCATTTTCTTCATTTTCCTGTTCTTTGTTCTTCAATGACTGATTTTTTTCGTATGCAATCCGTCTTTCTTTGATAACCTTTACATTAATAAAGTTTGAGTGAGTGAAGTGCATCTAGACTTAATTTTTAGTTTAATATAAAACGAATACTGTTCATTTTATGGTACTCATTATGGCTTACATTTTCTGTGAAACCGTGAAGAATCTTCAGACATTTCTTCTGAGTTCTTCCGTGTGATGAAAGTTCAAAAATCCATGGATTCATCAACCATGGGTGAATTGCTCGGTGCATTACAGTGTCGGCTACTCTGTTAACATTGTAAAAAATTTAGTTAATTCACATACAAAGTTTCACATATCTTTAGCATCTCATCTAGTTTTTGACTCTATATTTACGTCGTTAATGCGTTGAAGTATTCACTGTTTTTGCCAAGTTGAGTATCGATACGTTTCCCCATTGCAGTCTCTATTTACAAAATGATTTATAATGCTTATTTATGAAAACTGTAACCATTAAGGTAAGGAATTTCTCATTAGAGGGATTGAGCAGGTCTCCTTTAACTACAACTACATTGGCAGCACTAGTTGTTATTTTGCAATGGGTTTGTGGTTAAGATGAGACTATAATTTTAAAAGTTTATCATGATACCAAAATGCCTTTGAGGAGGATAGCGACTTTAAAGGTGCATATAAGTTATTGTTGCGCATGCGTAATAGTGTATTTATCGTTCTCGTAAAGATTAAAGGAAACCTGCTCAATCCCTTTATTGTCATAGCTAAACACTACTACATCTTCTATTTAAACTTACCACAAATAATGTCCAGTGTACAGCGAGTTATAAAGGGATATACGTCGAAAATGCCCTTACCGGCCTGTTTTGAGAGTAATGATACCAAGGTTTGGCTTTGCTCGTTAAAAATAGGCAGAAAATTCTCCAAAATACGAAAATGGAAACTTGGAGTCAGAAGTTTGCGATGAGTGCGCCACTTGTTGCCTGAGCTATTTGTATATAAAATATCAATATCTTGGACTGGCTTAAATTAATTATTTCTATTTTACCTGGTTAAAAGCCCTTGTCCAAGCCATGGATGAAGAAGATCGTAAGAACTTGACTTCTGAATTTCTTGACTACTACTTAAAATTACCTTCAAATAGTTTTTTTTTCAAATTAATACATGCTTTTTCTGAATTAAATTCAAGTATTGAGAAATGATTTACCTCTGCACTGTCGTGTTTAGTAACAAAGATGTATGGTAAATGAAATATCCACAGACAAATTACTGAGAAGGGTTCAACTGGTTTCATTAATTTGCGAAATGCTTCAATATCTATATTTAAAAATAATATTCATTACAATGACAATCTTTGAAATTTTGTTGAAATCCGAATACAAATTGTTTCAGCTCAGAACTATTATAATAACAATGTATTTTCAATACAAAGCAGGCTAAATAAAATCTATGCATTGAAAATAAAACGTGTTTGTTCTAGATATAATGCATTCCGTCGTGCATATTTATAAATTTAGGTAACTCAAATAAAGCCTGGTCTACACGTAACCTTTTATCGTCAGTCTTGCATGATCATGAAGACAAAATGACGATAAAACGATCACTGACAACCTCTGATGATCACTGAAACAGGTCTTAAGCCTGGTCTGCACAAAACATTTTGTCGTCATGATCATGCAAGACTGACGACAAAACGTTACATGTAGAACAGGCTTTAAAGAATACAAAGAAATCAATCGTACCGTCACGTGCTCCAAAAAGTTCATAAGCGTTACCGAAAATAAGACGTCCTTTAGGTGAAGGCAGCTTCCTTATAAGGTAGTAATATCGCCATTTTTTTAAGAAAATGTACACTACAAATATGACTGAAAAAGCAAGGAATATATTTACAAAATTCGCCATTTTTTAAGCGTAAATGTAGATTGTAAATATATAGACTACTTGTATTATCTTCGAGGTTCAGACATGATAGGAACTAAACAGCTGATATGAAAGCACTCGCTATTACTATAAATATATAATAACCAACGACGTAGTTTGACATATACGCTCGTACACTATGTAGTCATCTGTTTACTGAAACCTTGAATATTGACCTATAGTAATTCATTTTTTTTATGATAAGCGAGCTATGCTGCTATATATATATATAGAGCAGCCTTGGATAAGAATTATTTGTCAAATATACATGTTATATATATACTTCGTTAATTACTGATATGTTTTGTGTTGGAAGGGAATGACCTAAAATTGTTTTTAATTTCTCTTTAGACATAAACATCTTCGTGATCTTTGAAAGTTTCTTCAAGTCTAGAAATTTGTTTTTAAAAATGTGACAACAAATGATTTTTTAGTTTTAAACATTATAAAAATGTTTAGTGCACTTCTGCACTTTCATGTTTTGGGAGATAGACGCATTTTGCCCTATACTGATATACATGTATATATTCTTTAGATAATACACGTACATGTATCTGAAAAATATTTGATGTGTCGTAATGTCTGTATTTAAATTATTGAAGAGTACCTCATAAGTTAAAATTATTTACACTGCTTGTATACAACTGTATAATCAAAACAGAAATGCCACGTACAACTAAAGCTTACAATTTGATTTGATACAGTATAGATATGAACATTGAACAAAGTTCAGACGGTCAATGAAACCTGCAATCATTAGCTGTTCATTTATTGAGAAAACAATGGTATCTTGAAATCGATTTGTATTAAAACACTAATGTAATCTAGGCCTTTGTTATGTGTTATCGAGTAAAAAAAGTTACAAATGTGTTGCTGAAAACAAACGTTTTTATTACAAAATATTAGTGAGTGCCAATATTTGGTTGTGCTAAAGATCTAAGATAACTCTTGAAAAATGCACTGGATGTTAGTTCAGCTTGTAATTAATGCTTGCAGAGGGTGTCCAAATTTGGCTACTTTGCAAAATATTACAAACATAAATTGAAACGACAAACCAATATATTTTATTTAAAACTTCAAGAAGGAATGATTTATTTTATATAGAAATCCAATATAATTTTTTACTTGAAAAATCAAAAAAGATTACTTTTTAATTCTTCTCTCAAGGCTAATTGGTATTCCGTTAATCGGGCGATAAACCAAGTCAATCAGTGCATGTATACTATGGTGGTCGGTATAGGCCTTTGCTTCAAATTTGCGAAAAATGTTGGCGAGAATCACCTTTTCTTCTATCATTGCAAACTTTTGGCCTGTAAAATAAGTAAATCGGTACATGCCCTTTATAAGAAAGATTCCTTTTTTTCCAGAAATCATATTGCTTGTAATACGAAGCAATGCTCTGCATAAATTTGAGTGTTTCCAGAGACATGATTCACTATAATAAAACAGTTATCATGGCTAGATTATTTTGAATTACCAATGCAGTTTCTGGGTCCTGCAGAAAATGGCACAAAAGCGTAAGGATGTCTTTTTTGGGATTCTTCATTCAAAAATCTCGATGGGTTAAAGGTTAAAGGGTCAGGAAAAACGTCGGGATCACTTCCGACGAGATAAGGGGATATGCCAACTTCAGCATTTCGTGGGACTATATATCCTCCTAAAATTCGTAAAAAATACATTTTATTTGACAAATTTAGAGAAATTGGTATATTTTAACTTCATAATCGCATTATTAATTTTTGTAAATTACCAATATTAATGTCGCATTGAAGGCGTCTTCCAAATACTGGCACACTAGGTAACATGCGCAATGTTTCCTTATTTATCAATTCAAAATATAAAAAAGTACGAACATGTATATTTAGTCATTTGTTAAATCGTTATTATATCATCAGTTGAACGAAAAAAAATTACACATTCACCTTGATAACTGCTTCTAAATATTTTAATTCATTAATATCTTCTAACGTCACTGGTCGGTCAGAATTTTCTGAAATATAATGAACACATTTTAATATTGGAAGCATGTGGGCATGACAACAAAAAAACTCCAAACACCAAAGTTACCAAAAACTCTGTCCAATTCTTGATGCACCATTTGTTGAATGCTAGGGCACCAGCCTAAAGTGAAGATAACCCAAGCGAGATTCACAGCGGTGGTGTCATGACCCTAACATAAAGTATGAATAGCATCCATCCCTTATTAATTGACATAATAGAGGGATTGAGCAGGTGTGCCGTTAATAGAGTGATTGTGCAGGTTTCCTTTAATCTTGACGACATTGGCAGCACTGTCTTTTTTGCCAATGCGCATGTTTGGGGACGACGTTAAAGGGTTTGTTGTTAAGGGGAGGACAATTTCATTAGTTTAACGTGATACCACAACGTCTTTTACGTCGCATAACTTATTGATGCACATGCGTAATAGTGTGTTTATCGTTCTCGTTAAGGCATTAGAGGTATTGAGCACGCCTCCATTAAGTCCACGTCAACTGATTTACCTTAACGAGAACGCATTGGAAAAACATACAGTGCTGTCAATGTGGTTATCATTAAGGGAGCAATAAGGGAGGCGCTCAATCCCTCTATTAAAGAGATTGGCAGGTTTCCTTTAATTAATATTAACGATCGATAAACACACTATTACGCATGCGCATAAATAAGTTATGCGCCGTAAAAATCGTTGTGCTCTGCAAAGACTTTGTGGTATCACGTTAAACTACTGAAATTGTTGTCTCCCCTCAATTACAAATCCAATAACGTCGTCCCCACGCATGCGCATTGGCAAAAAAAAAAAACAGTGCTGCCAATGTCGTCCAGATTAAAGGAAACCTGCCCAATTCTTACAATAAGCTATAAATTTCAATCACATTTTTTACCTCAAACATGAAAGTATCAGTTTCTTCTCTTATCATTGTGTCTGTTAGACCACTGCCTTCCTTGTAAGAGGTCTCTATCAAAGTGTCCAAAAATGCCTTTCGATTTTTACTACCATATACATAATTATCATTTTCTTTATTTTTCACTTGTTTGGTATCTTGTTCCAGATTCTTTTCATACATGTATATTCGGCGCCTTTCTCTGATCACCTTTAAAGCGAGATTACTCGAAATTCTGAATGATATTTCTTATGAAATGCAATATTACTGTAATTGTTGTTGTGACTCTCACCTCTTCAGTAAATCCGTGTAAGATCTTCAAACATTTTCTCTGCTCTCTTCCATGGGATGATAGTTCAAAAACCCAAGGTATTATCAACCAGGGGTAAAGCATTCGATGAAAAACGGTATCAGCCACACTGTAACCATCGAATTTAATTGTTATCATTTTTATAAAAAAAACATTCTTGATTTAGTAAAAGTAAGAACTACATTGATGATTCTTTAATTTAAATAGATTTATAGCTTTAATTATTTATCTCCATGTTCTTCACGACTTACAACGTCAAAGCTTGTAAATATTCGCTATTTTTGCCAAGCTGAGTATCCATACGTTTTCCCATAGCCGTTTCTGAAGATTTGAAGTATTTTTAATTAATAATTACATTGGTTAATTGGTAGGTAATTAATTTCTGAAATTCTTACCACAAATAACATCCAAAGTGCAGCGCGTTATGTAGGGGTACAAATCAAAAATACCTTTTCCTGCTTTTTTTAATAATAAAGACACTAGAATTTGACTTTGCTCGTTGAAAACTGGAATGAAATTTTCCAACATGCGAAAGTGAAAACTGGGAGTTAGTAGTTTACGATGTGAATGCCACTTGTTGCCCGAACTGTGAAAATTTAAATATGTAGTTAACGCCATGACTTGTTTTAACATTACAACTTTAGAATGTTTGGATAACTATAACATGCATCATTTTTAACTTCACACCAAATGAAAGCACAGATTTTTTTCACATGATGCAACATTTTTGTAGCTGAATCATGTAAACCCCACACATGTAAATGTGTATAAAAAGACTGTTGACAAGATGGTCTAAATGGGGCTTAACATATTACAACCAACCTTGTTAAAAGTCCTAGTCCCAGCCAAGGATGAAGAAGGTCGTATACACTGGACTTAGCAATTTCGTGACTACTGCTTAATAGTGTCTACAAATTGATAATGGAAATGCTTATACATGTATGCTTAATTATTTCATCGAGTAATCTCATGGAATTTAAGTGTACAGTACGTAGATCCTATGTAAGATAACATCATCTCTAAAATAATAAAATGTGTCGGTCCCGACTTGGGTATTAAATAATTTTTGTTGATTACAATGATCTTTTAAAGGGAATTATATAACCAGTGGAACTGCAAAATATATCAAACATGAAATCACAGGGAGATGCAGGATAATTAAAACCATGCTTGATGTTTCCCAATTTATTAACTACTGACTCATCTATACATGAATACATGGATTGAAAAAACGGGGTAATTCTCTACTTTGCAGCTGTATACACTGTAGATCAGCGGTCGGGGAACTTTTTTAACCATTACCCCAAATATTTTTGCGTAAGTCGATATTAACCCCCCCATCCCCCTCCCCTTCTCATTATGAGAATTAAACAATCAATGTAAATTTTAAATAAACATTATTTATTGAATTAATTTACATTTACATATTTATAAAAAAAGTTACATGAAAATATTAAGTATGTAATAAACAAACAAAATAAAATTCTTAAATTGGAACAAACAAAAATTAATTGAAAACTTTCCCCCTTCAGGTTTTGGAAAACTGATGTTGCTTCATGTTTAATATAATTACTTCAAAATTGGGACTTTTTGATGTAAGAGCAATTTGAATATTAGAAGAATTTCCCTATTACCCACAAAAATTTCATTTTTACCCCATTTGGGGTAATTTACCCCGGTTCCCCGACTGCTGCTGTAGATGAACTAGTCTGAAATAATAACCTGTCTAAAATAGTATTTTCCCTGGTCCCAAGAGTATTGTTTTAGACAGGCTCTATTGTACAGTACAGTCTCGGTAATCCGACACCAGCTGTATGCACTGTAGCATGATTACAGATAAACTTGTCTGAAATAATAACCTGTCTAAAATAGTATTTTCCCTGGTCCCAAGAGTATTGTTTTAGACAGGCTCTATTGTACAGTACAGTCTCGGTAATCCGACACCAGCTGTATGCACTGTAGCATGATTACAGATAAACTTGTCTGAAATAATAACCTGTCTAAAATAGTATTTTCCCTGGTCCCAAGAGTATTGTTTTAGACAGGTTCTATTATACAGTACAGTCTCGGTAATCCGACACCATATATAGCCATTAACCAAGCACTTGTTTGTGTACTCCCCTATCTTTGGCTGAAACAAATTTAATTCTCTCATGTTTTGTAACATTAAGCACTTTCTAGCACTCTCACTTGCATTTAAGCCAGATTTTCCGTCAAAAAAGTGACGGATCTATCACCGGGGATTATAGATCGGATTATAGATGCTGCACAGTGTAACTTCGTACTTACTTCTGCGCTATGACATTTTGTTAGCAGGAGATATGGTTGGTAAAATATCCAGCAACATATCATTGAACTAGATGCCAGTGGAGAGATGAAATTTCGGAATGCCACAGTATCTGTAGATAAAATTGATATAATTATGGAAACCATGCAAACAACACTCCATTTTAGTATATGTAGTTATTGAATACATTTAAGTACCATTTCGAACTGCAGACAATTCCAGGAGATTGCCAGTGATAAAATTCCCTTTATTTGCAGGAAGCTTCCGCATTAAGTAATAATACCGCCAGTTTTTTAACACGTAATAAATGAGAAAAATTAGGAAAAGCGCAAGAACTAAGCTAACTATGACTGCCATCTTAGTTAATGAATCTGTTGATCTGAAATGTATTCTGTTGAATTGTTAAAGCCTTCAAATACATGTTGGATAAAAGCCAATAAGCGTTGTTATTTAAGATGTTAACCATGAAATCAGTTTTGGTGACATTTTAGAAATGAAATAGTCCATGAATGAAGTCCATAGACTTCAATAAAAAACTGTCGTTTATTTTAAGATGGTTTAATTAGATTTAATAAGCTTATGCGAAAATATTGTAATATAAGGATGTGTTATCATTGACATTTCTGATAGTGATAAATACTTAATACGCTTACTGCATGAAATAACCTTTAGTCAGTTATTTATTTATAAAGTTCGGGTTACAGCATAAATCTACTGCGAAAGTGAAATAAAATGCCAAAATATTAACTAAAACCGGAAATATTCTTTTATTAACCAATGTAAACATTGAATTTCAACAAATTACATTGTACAAAATATCTTGGATATATAAGGATTGTTGACATGGGCAATTGAGATTATGCATGTACAGTCGTATCAATAAAACTATAATATGACTGTAATACATATTAATTTAAAAATGATGTACAATAAAACATCAGCAAACAAAATTGGCATTAGAATATAAATAACATTACAACAAAGTCTGTTTTTTTGTTTATGCTTTAAAATTTGAACAGATTAAATACATGCAAAAATTCTCCCCCATTAAATGATAAATGTGTTTTTATTTCCAATCAACCTTCGATGTTGCATCTTTTACTCTATGGATACAGCGCAGACTCGGTAATCCGACCTTGCTATTAATACGACACTTTTCTGAAGTTGATAAAAATGTCTCTAATCACGTCTTGTATTTAAAGCATATTGTGTGCTTAATGTTACAAAAAAAACTAGCATTACCACTTTTTTTAAGCCAATCAATATGTTATAATACAGTATTGTACAGTGTACATGTAGCCACAACTGTTCCGCTAATCCAACGTGTTTTATTTTTTTTAACTTATAATCCAACTGTGCGAGGTCCCATTTAACGTGGATTACCGAGACTGCAATGTATTTCTTGGCAGCTTTATTACAGTGTATTGTCAGAAAAACAATATTTGAAATTAATGTTTGCTCGTTTTTATAAAAAAAAAAAAATTATTTTTTAAATCTTTTTTCAAGACTAACATGGATTCCATTAATCGGACGATAAACCAAGTCAGCCATTGCCTTTACACTATGAAAGTCGTCTTGGGTCCTTGCTTCGAAGTTACGAAAAACGTTAGCGAGAACCACTTTTTCTTCCATCATTGCAAACTTTTGGCCTGTGAAATAATAAATACGAAACAGTGATGATGATGATGATGATGAGGATCAGTATGTTTTGTCACCCAGAGAAAAAGACATGTTTATATTAGGGGAAAGAATGTTGAGTGGAAGTATTTGGACCAATCTGTGTTTTAGAGTGATTCAGAGGTGACTTCATATATATTGCTCACATAAATTAAAACCATATAATCCAGATAAGGATTATTTTGACTTACCGATGCAGTTTCTGGGTCCAGCAGAAAATGGTACATATGCATAGGGATGCCTTTTTTGAAAATCGTCATTCAAAAACCTCGTTGGATTAAAAGTAAAGGGATCAGTATAAACATCAGGGTCAACTCCGATCATAAAAGGAGCGATTACAACTTCAGCATCACGTGGGATTATATATCCACCTGAAATCCAATAAAAAAAATTGAGATTGCTTCTTATTCAAATCTTGATTTGTTATATGACTATTATCAGAAATAGACACAAACCAAACTTCATTATGTATCAACGTTTGGGATTATATCAAGAGCACCACACGTGGTTACTATTAATTTAATTGTAGTAAACAATATTCAGGATTAATAATTGCTAATTACCAATATTTGTGTCATTATGAAGACGTCTTCCAAATAATGGCACACTAGGAACTAAACGCAGTGTTTCCTGTTTAGCAATTCAAAATATAAAATTGAATCAACATTTGTAATAGTTCCATGTAGTTTCATCCTAGTTTAAGAAATTTTTTTGTTTCTTTTACCTTTATTACTGCATCTAAATATTTTAATTCGTTAATATCCTCTAACGAAACAGGTCGGTCAGAATTTTCTGTAAAAAATAATTAATACATTTAACATTAAGAAGCATGCTGACCTGTTTCCCAGAAATTCTCTTTAAGTTACCAAAAATTCTATCCAATTCTTGGTGCACGAGTTCTTGAACACTGGGGCACCAGCCTAAAAAGAAGATGACCCAAGATAGATTCACAGCGGTGGTGTCATGACCCTGACGATAAAATCATTTGTAAATAAATATTCGATTACTACTTGGATTTCCACAGAAGTGATTGTAAATTAATAGTTAGTCCATACCTCAAACATGAAGGTATCAGTCTCTTCTCTTATCATTGTGTCAGTAAGGCCACTTCCTTCCTTGTATGAGGTCTCAATCAATGTATCCAAAAATGCCTTTCGATTTTTTCTTCCATATATGAAATTAGAATCATTTTCTTCATTTTCTTCCTGTTTATTGTTATGTTTCTGGTTGTTTTCATATATTTTTCGTCTTTCCTTGATCACCTTAATAGAAAAAAGTACAAAATTGCTAACAATTGAAAATACTATTTGCTATACAAAGTTGATTTTGAGTAGAGGTTGTAGAGTGGACTCACGTCTTCCGTAAATCCATGGAGAATCTTCAAACATTTCCTCTGTTCTCTTCCACTGGATGATAGTTCAAAAATCCACGGTATCATTAACCATGGATAAAGATTTCGGTGTAGAACCATATCAGCCACCCTGTAATCATTGAGTATACTATACAGTGATATTATTGGATTTCACGGAAACCCAAATTATAGCTTTTTAGCCGTAACACTTAAAACAAAAATTAAATTACAAAACGTAGATAATGGATTGTTTGTATGAAATCTATTCCTTTTCCTAATTTCATATAATTCTAATAACTATAAAATCTATATAGTGGCACAGCTCTTAATTTTGAATTTCCCTGTATGTATTAAGCATACACGTAAATTCTTAAAACAGTCAAATATATGTATTAAAATTTTAAAAATCCAGACCTTTGGTTGCCCTTTAGTTTCCCTTAATTATACATGTAGCTATAATATCAATATATAATCTACATGCATGCACTTAAAGACTCACGTTGTTAAAGCTTTTAAATAATTGCTATTTTTGCCAAGTTGAGTATCCATACGTTTTCCCATAGCCGTTTCTGAAAATAAGCATTTTAAAATTATATTTATAATCTATGGCTTATTTTACTCGAAAACATTAACGTATTATTTGATTTCTGAAATTCTTGCCACAGATTATATCCAAAGTGCAACGCGTTATGTAGGGGTACATGTCAAAAATGCCTTTTCCTGCTTCCTTTGACAATAAAGATACTAGAATTTGACTTTGCTCGTTGAAAATTGGGATGAAATTTTCCAAAATGCGAAAGTGGAAACTTGGAGTTAGAAGTTTACGATGCGAACGCCATTTGTTGCCCGAACTATTAGAATTAAAAGATACATGTATAACTTGATTTTTCATTAAAATGTTTGGAATAATATTACGACCTATACCTGGTCAAAAGTCCTTGTCCCAGCCAAGGATGAAGAAGGTTGTAAGTCACTGACTTTTCAATTTCTTGGTTACTGCTTAATATTACCTGAAACAGATATTGACAACGAAACAAGTCATGTACAATTCTCTGAATAATTGTATTACAGTTACATATACTTACTTCTGCACTGTGGCATTTTTTTAAAATGAGATATGGTAGGTGAAATACCCAGAAACACATAACTGGGCTAGACTCCAGT
Organism: Xestoiulus laeticollis; assembly: GCA_034698905.1. Classification (NCBI taxonomy): domain Eukaryota; kingdom Metazoa; phylum Arthropoda; class Diplopoda; order Julida; family Julidae; genus Xestoiulus; species Xestoiulus laeticollis. The sequence continues at coordinate 20,092 of JAQGCC010000454.1, forward strand.
GGCTTAATGAACTTTCCAAATGCCAAAGAATCTGCACATAATATTGTCATTATTATTTGTGATTAATAAATAAATATGAAATAAAAAATAAATATGAAAAATGTAGTAGTTTACTCACCACCGCGTGTTGCTACCAAATCAAGGGTATTGCCAATAATAAAATGCCCTTTTGGTGAGGGAATCTTCCGCATGAGGTAATAATATCGCCAATTAGTTTTAACGTAATAAATTACGCTAATTACAAAAACTGCAATAGCTATGCTGGTTAAAATTGCCATCTTGAAAGTTCAGCGAAACTTTTCAACTGAAATCGTACATATACTTAAAATAGGTTTGATATATCTAACAATAAATGTCAGTGATTAGATTTGCTAGTGAAGATACAGTAAAACGAATTTGATATCATACTTGTTTTGACAGTGATAAAAGACACATTTTGCCTTTACTTGATACTACTTGTACATGTATGTAACCTTTTTTAACCAACAAATGCTGTTTATCAGCATATGATTCATGAGAGATTATCTACAATATAGTAATGACCCTGATGAATATGTTATTTATTCAAAATATGTACTGAAATACATTTTTGCAGGAGGTTTCGTGTAATAGCTCCACCTTCTAAGGGCAAAAATTAAATAAAGGGGGGCCCTTACACGAATAAGTTTAGACATTTTTCCTTAATTTCTATCCTTAATATATGACATCGAGGCTCATCTTACCTCAAATATGAAAGTATCAAGTCTTCTGTCATCATTTTGCATGTAACACTATTCTTTTATCCATATAAAACATACATGCAACATACATGTACATGTACAAAAATAATGTATTATCTCAACAATGTATATTAAAAAATATACATTAGTAATTTTGATAATTGAAGTTGATATTGTAACTAACCTGATTAATATAGTCTTTGTGCAAACCAAGGATGAGGGGGCCCTTACACTTGTAAATACAGTACATTTTTTGAATAAATAAAACTAAGTTTCTTGCTATGTTTTTAATATTTACTAATTAAAGCGCTTTTTTTTATAAGATATTATACATGTAAGTTGTGCATATATATGGTAAGTGAAACTTATATTGATTGATGAAGGCCTTTATACATCATTAAGAAATAAGCCCACTTGAGTGATATTTCTAATTGCGAAATATTAAGTATAGAAATGACTATGTTTGAGGTAATAAGATCTCGTTTTTGCCTGAAATATATAAAAGATAGTCAACTAGGTTTTCTGAATTTACTGAAATCGGACATAACCATCAAGTAAATAGTGGAGAAACATTGCTAAATATCGAAATTAGAAGTGGCCAAAGGTTAGATTTGATGACGAAAAATACTGTAACACTAATCCATTTTAGAGAAAGGATTTTCGCAAGGATTAAAGCCAAATTGAGTAATTGCTTGATAAGAAACAACCTTCAGTCGGCTATTGAATTATACATTATGTTGTCAACATAGAAAAAGGTTTATTGATGGAGTGCATCAATTTATTCATTTAACCATTTTGATATGGTATTTGTATATTGGTTTTGTATGGTTTTATATGGTTTTGTATGTTTTCTATAAAAAAATGTATTTTATTGTTTACTCGTACTGTAGTTATGACTTTCAATTGCTTCCAATTGGGCAGCTTAAACTTCATGTAGCCTATTTAATGTAGGCCTATACGTCGCAATTAGTATATTTGAATGAAGTTATTATGCAAATTAATATACATGTACTTTCTACATTGCAATAGACTTAAATTTATTAAATTGTAATTAGAATAAGCGATAATCATATATCAATATATACTTATATCAATTGCACCCTTATCAATAAAAGCTGTAAATTATTACAACAAATTTAATTCAATTGATGCTCCAAATGTTCTCGATTACACAATGATTCCATAGGGCATGGTCCCATCATTGCGTAGCATGCCTTTTTATTAGACTGATAGGTAATCCGTTAACTGGTCGATAAACCAGCTCAGAATGTGCCTTTAAGTCGTCGAAACAAGTATTAACACTGACTTCAAACTGTCGTAAAACATTTGCAAGAACAACTTTTTCTTCCATCATAGCAAACTTTTGACCTGTGTGAAACAATCCATATAAAAAAAATCTAAAAAATCAGTCAAGTATTATTTTAAATTGATTTACCAATGCAATTTCTGGGTCCTGCTGAGAATGGTAAGTAACAGTAAGGCTGTCGCTTTTGAAATTCATCGTTGAAAAACCTTGTTGGATCAAAATTTTTTGGATTATTATAAATTTCTGGATCTTCCCCGATCAAATGAGGAACAATGATAACTTCGGTATGACGTGGAAATCTGTATCCTCCTGAAATATGTTATTGAAGTTGACGTCATGTTACCAGTGTACATGATGCTTTATTTTGGGATAGCCCAAGATTTTCCATTTTCTTGTGTGAAAAATATACTGATAATTGTCACCTACCAATAACTGTTTCATTAATGAGTCGTCTTCCATAAAAAGGTACACTGGGAGTTATCCGTAGCGTTTCCTGATGATGTACAGCAATATAATAACTATTATTAAACTTCTAGTTTTACATGTACACACTGTATAACCAATGTACACCAATAAATAGTGGATTAATCTGACATGTTATCACCTTGATCACTGCTTCCAAGTACTTCAATTCATTGATATCCTGAAGGTTAACAGGGCGATTAGAATTCCCTATCAGAAGATGTGATAATTAGCTTTAATAGACATGTCAAGCTCATTCATTTGAATATATGAACAATGGACAATGAGTTATTTTATACCAAAAACATGATCCAGTTCTTGATGCACAATTTCTTGAATAGTCGGGCACCAGCCTATGTAGTGTAAGACCCAGCAAATGTTCACTGAGGTGGTGTCATGACCCTAAAAAACAGATTAAAGTTACATAGATGTATGACCTTATCCTAAATTTTCCAGAATAAAATAAAGGGAAGATTGGTTTTAGAAAACGTTTTACAAATGTTCACATTATCTAATTTCATAAAGACTTTCAATGTCAGATATCTATATTAGCAATATTTGACTAAACTACTACTTATACATACATGATGTTAAATGGTATCAGCCATAATAAAATCATAGTGGGCTTTTATTAATTTTAATTGTTGTAGTACCTCAAACATGAAAGTATCAGTTTCTTCTCCTATCATTTCGTCAGTGAGTGGATGTTTTCCTTTGTAAGAGGCTTCCAACAAGGTATCCAAAAATGCTTTCCGATTTTTTTGGCCATAAATAGGATTACAATATTCTTCCTCGTTGTTTCCCTCTTCTGTATTTCGTTTTCTGTAACTTTCATATTCCTGTCGCCTTTCCTTAATTACCTGTTCATGAAAAAAATGAAATTGTATATAGATGAATAAATTTGGTGAATAGATTCTATAAAATTTCTTACATTTTCGGTGAATCCATGGAGAATTTTTAAACTTTTTTTATGCCTTCTTCCACAGGATGTTAGTTCAAAAATCCAGGGAACCATGAGCCAAGGGTATATAATTCGATGATTAACCGTATCAGCAACTCTACCAAAATTAAGGCTAGTCGTTAAATGTGCAACCTAAAAATGCTTTCGAATACATGTGTACGAATTTCTTGCATATTTGTCTGTTTTCATCGTGTATTTATCATGATTTTCTGATAAATTTTTCACTAATATGTTCTGTGCTTTTGTTGCTAGTTGATTTTTTCTTATTTTTGCCTAACTTTCTCCTATTTCTACATGTTTTTCTCAAGATTTTCATTGTTTTTCTCCAAAACACCTGTAAAACGTTATGAAAATCATGAAAATGTTTATCAACCGAAAAACAAAAAGATTAAAAAAAAGTGAGAAACATGGATATAATTACAGATAAAACACAAGGATAACAAAAAAATAAAGCAAAATGTTGAGTGAGAAAAATACGAGAAAAATGGGAAAAACGCCTTAAAATATGACGAAAATGCTCAAAAGCACAAGAAAATGATGAAATTATCAGACTGATTTTTTTAGGGGGCCCAGTGACAATCGATCTTTACCCCGACCGGGCCCTGCTTTAGCTCTTGGCACCCTTGCATACACAGGGTAAGACACGATAACCAGTCCTTACATATTTATTGCTTCTATATATTCAGCATTTTTTCCCAGCTGAGTGTCAACACGTTTTCCCATAGCCGTTTCTGTCAAAAAAGGAATACATGTTGAATTTAAAACAACAAAAGCTCAAGCTGCGAACAAATTTCTAGTATGCTGCAAAACGGGGCCATTTTTAAGTAATTAATTAAAAGCTTTTATTTAACTTGACATGGCCGGTGCTTGTTTGTCTGTTTGTTTGGTTCGACTTCTTTGAGGTCGTTTTTAAACCATTTCCAAATGACCTAGAGATCCGAAATTTTGTGTGCAGCTCTGTCTCAGGTAAAATTTTCGTCTATCAAAATTTAGTAGAGTTCGGTAGAGCATTATTAAGCCAAAACATTGGTATTTTAAATGTAAAAAATGCATTTATTATGCTACAGATCTCTCAACTTCGAACGGTACGCTATAGCGTGAGGCACAGCGCGCCCTAGTGTCGATTAGCGCTAACAAAGGTTTTACCCGAAAAGCAAGTTCTTTTTTGTTATGTATTGTTGAAAATTTAAATAGGGAACCCAATTTTTTGCAGATTTTGAATCTGCGCTAAAAACACAGTAAGTTTTGTCTGAACTTTTTTCCCACCTTCTTAGAAGCCACTGTATTGAGGAAGCCATAGCAAGTGAGAAAACCTGTAAAGCAGATATTTCTCGAGATTTATGTATTTTTAAAAATTACATCGCTTTCTAAAATAATGTGAAAAAAATGTTAGATAAAACTTGCTGTGTTTTTAGTGCAGATTCATAATCTCAAAAAAAAAAAAAAAATTGTGGACACCTTTAATATGTCAAAGGGTCCCCATCCAATTACATGTAGCGTAGCAGATAAGCAAATAATTGTGCATTTTGTGACTATATGTATGGAACAAGATAATCATATACATGTAAATAATCGTGGAGCAGATAAGCGAATAACTGTGCATTGAATTGTGCGAAAAAATCATGATTTTTGTAAAAAAAATGCTCCATTCCAAAAGTCATGCTTTTATCACAAAATATACAATTATTTGCTCATCTAATCTATTATTATTTACATGTATATGATTATCTTGTTCTTTGCCTCTAGTTAACATAAATGGATTCTCTTACCACAAATAATGTCCAACGTACACCGTGTTATATAGGGATAAAGGTCGAAAATGCCTTTACCAGCTTTTTTGGATAACAAAGAAACCAAAGTCTGGCTTTGCTCGTTGAAAACGGGAATAAAATTTTCCAAAATGCGAAAATGAAAACTAGGAGTCAGGAGTTTGCGATGAGCTCGCCATCTTCCACCGGAACTAGATTTTGTTAGAAATTGTTAGGAATTAGTTAGAAATTGTTGAAATTATTAAAAAAACTATAGTTTGAAACTACAGTGAAACCTGCGGATAAGGGCCCTCCATCTAGCGTACTACCTGGGAGTAGCGCACCCTTGCAGTCGGTACGGATCGATTTAATAGAACAAACTACCTCTATATAATGTATTCCCTGCGAAACGCGACTTGCACACTGGTTTCTTGGGACAAAATCACCATTTTACCTGCGAAGAGCGTACCTCAAAGCAGGCAACAACGAAATTTCATCCAATGGGAAATCCCAAAATGAGGGCGATAAATGTCAAATAAAATACATTAGCATAGTGAATGCATGTTTACCATTTAGAAAAGGTATTTAGATACATGCATGTACACCCAATATAAAGTAAAAATGGCTACATCTACATAGATGTAGTTGTATACGAGCGTATTTGTTTTCTATATGTATTTTTCGGTTTTGTTTATAATAAAAAACCATTTAAAATTGCGTATATATATTTGTGCATCTTCATTAGGATAATAATATCTGATTCATTATGATCATCACTTTGCTAAACCTTCATATAGCGCATTCCTCCAAGTAGCGCACTCCATGGTTCGGTCCCAATGGGGTGCGCTATTCACAGGTTTCACTGTATATTCATGTATACATGTATATGAAAAAAAAATCGAAAAAAAGTTATATTTCACATAAAATGTATAAATACCAGACTAAGAGAATAACATCTTTCGTATGAAAAATTCAAAGCTTAAATGTATTGCATACTAAAACGCACCTAGTTAGCAACCCATGCCCCAGCCATGGTTTTAAAAGACCATAAACACTAGATTTCTCAATTTCTATGTTACTGCTTAAAATTACCTGAAATTGTTAAGAAAGAAAACAAAATTACAAAGACAGTACATTGAGTTTGTGATAAATACATTTTATACATCTGTATAGCTATGTATTCTAAAGTTGTATACTCGCTTCAGCACTGCTATACTTGGTGAGAAAGACGCATGGAAAATAAAATATCCAAAGGCATATTATGGAGCTTGATTGCAACGGTTTAACCATTCTGCGAAATCCTTCGATATCTGTACGTAATGTACATGCATACACATTATATGTAGAAAGTACAGAATGCATGCAAAAATTTGTAAATACGCCACAACATATAGAATTAATAACTAGAATGGACTACATACCTGTCTGAATTTTATAAAGACTTAAAGCATCACCAAAAAATAAGTTGCCTTTCAGTGAAGGTAGTTTCCTTAAAAAATAATAATATCGCCAATTTTTCAGTACGAAATAAATGAAGTAACTGACCAAAAATGCAATAGCAGCATTCAGAACAATAGCCATCTATACTGTATGACTAGGAAGATTTCAAACTGAGACTATTCATCGATGTGATTTGCATATATAGTATGTCGATAGTTAATTTATATACAGATTATATTTCTATTAAATGAGTAATTTCAAGGTTAAACTCTCTAATCTTAAAACTTCTAGTTTGGGTAATGTTATGTGACTAAGCCATTGAATATTGATATTTTAATAAATAAGATTTTAGTACATTCAAATTTATTTACTTTGATATAATACAGAGTAAAACATGCAAAACCAGATTTTTAAAAATGGCTATAATGTACATTACATGTACTAAAATATGAATAGCTTCATTCACTGTACATGTACATTTCTTCCACAATTATATTTCGTGTCTTCTATCCAGAATAATTAGCATTCTATTAACTGGACAAAAAAATTCATTAACAATCTCTTGAAATTAAAACATTATATTTTGAAATGTGAGATCTTAGAAGGATATCCGTTTAAGAGACCATGCCATTTTATAGATTGGTGATTTTTTGAATATCTTACCCCAAATTATATCCAAAGCACAACGGGTTATGTAAGGTATAAACATCGAAAATACCTTGAAAATAAGAATAAAATGTTCCAACATACGAAAATGACAATTTTGTGTCGGTAGTTTGCGAAGTGATCGCCACTTGCTACTTGAACTATAAACATTTCATGCATTAATATCGATTTTATAGAAAATATGCATCATAATAACTACTGTTACGAATTACCTGCAGATTGAAAGCCGATGTCCCAAACACACCTGAATGAGATCTTAAACATCAGATTTCTCAATTTCCATGAATCTTTCAGCTAACAAATTACATAACAAATGAAAGAAAGACAGAATGAAAGAAAGACTTAATTGAATCCAGGCATATCAGGTGTGGTCATGCAATTTGTCGTGGATTAAATCTTAGTATAAATTACGAAATTTGACATGATAATATTAATAATAAATCCTATTATCACAGGTAAAAAATCAAACTGAACTTGTAGAACCACAGGTACATGTATATGTACGAGATATGAGCAGTAGACAACCAATGAACTAAATGTAGTTGCAGTTGTAAGAGTTTATATAAAATAGTAATGATAATATGGTATCTTTTTATCAGTGCTATTTTGTCAGAGATTAAATAATATAGACTGTATATAAAAAATATATAAATATACACATACATGCTCATATTCGCTAAAGACAAAAAATTAATGCTCATGGTTTATGCTTGAGCTTTCAAAATAGTTTTTCAAAGAATGGTCAAAATATAAAAAACAGCTATCATCATTATAGCCACAGCTCATAAATGATGGATCGATATATTTATTACCATATACAATAAAGTCATCAATCTTTCTTTTAAGACATAATGCAAATAATAAATTCCCAATACGACAATATGTTCAATAACTTTAATTTTACAAAACCTATTTTATTTATCAGGTTGGGGATCATGGACTGATTGGAGTCCTTGTTCAAAGACATGTGGAGAAGGAGGAGTCCAAGAAAGGCGGCGGAAGTGCACCAGAGGAAAAGGATGTGACGATGGATTCGAGAAAGTGAGGAGGCCCTGTAACAACTTCAAATGCAAAGGTATGCGTGTTTACAAAAACGTTTTTGGTTGTAAATACAGAAAGTAACAAGACTCATTTGTCTTCTCCAGGTATCAGAGATCTGTTGAAGATCTTCAACTTCGCGAGGCATCGTCGACGTGGTGTCCGTCCCTTAATGGACCGCGAGGGCACTTTTCGTATCGACAAGTCCAGTCATTTACGTCTCCCTTCCTATACTCTATTTCCTTTTCTCAAGTACTTCCCTTCCGATTTTGCCATCTTGGCTACCGTAAGGAAGTCCGAACCGAGTGGCAAGAGCAACGCATCTGTCCAAGGAGGAAACTTCTTGGGCATCACTGATGGCAATGGTCGACGTCGTTTGGCCATGCGTCTAGGAACCACTCTGGAGTTCACCTACCTAAACGCCCCGGGACACCAGACCCTCCGCCAGAAGCCCAACTACTTCCGGGTCAATGCTAGCATCATGGACTTCCAGTGGCACACAGTCGGTGTGGCCCTTGTCAAAAACCAGCTGCATTTCTACGTCGATTGTCAGCTCCATTCTTCGTTTCCTTTCACCAGGGTCTATGCTGGGAATGATATCCCTCTTGCCAGCATGATGACCATTGGCTATCTGCCCAACTCTTTGAAGGAACTCAACTTTGAGGTATGAATATAGTGCTTTTTAACAATGGTTTCAGATTATCCATTAGATGGCACAGTAGGGTGCATTGTTGGGAGTATGGTTTTTTTTTTGTCATGGACCACCCTGGAATTTAAAAAATTGAGCTGCAGGACTGACTGCTAAGACCTTTTCTTGTAAAAGATCTGTGAATTGCGATTGGGAGCCGTTTTGCAGTGAGCAGGCAATTTACAGTCATCATTAAGATCATTATGATAGACTTGAATTGTTCTAAATTTTAAATTTAGGGAGTCGAATAACGTGCAATAGTCATATCGCCGCTCTTCAGTGCACTTCACATAATATCTGCAAAAGGCATTCAGAATGCATGGACAGGCAATCAGGTTGTCTAAGGGATGAACCACTTTAGTAATGGCTTGGCTTAATAAAAGTAAATTTTGGTTAATCACATATGGTACACATATGGACAACAATACTTTGACCTTGTAAAGATGATGTTCCAATGATGTTTGATAATTATGACAAGTTGTTGTCCAAATGCATGATGGATTCTGTATTAATGCAATACAGGATATGTCAGGGAAACTTTAGAATTGTCAGGGAAATTGGATACACCAGTTGCATATAGACAGGGAATTAATTCCGGGTGCAAATTCAGCACATTTCACATTTGTAATTAGCTAGTTATTAGTTATCACAAAGTAAAGAAATGTAGTACGTGCATTCATCTAGCTCGAGGGAATTCCCCTTTGAACTCATTTTAAAATTAATGAGTACATGTTTTTCACATCAAATTGTGATATTTTAATTTTCAGTCGTCAGAATGATCAGGGAAAATTGTTTTAAAAATTGAAGAAGTCAGGGAAGTTGAAAGTTGGGAATCATGCACCAATTGCGGTACATTTTAGTAAAAGTAGTGTTTAGAAGGCGATAAAGTGCCTGGAGTAATTAAGTCAACACTTCAGAGATGCTCATCAACATTTTCTGGTGGCTATTCTCAAGATTCTAAACTCGATCGGGTCATTGGCAGAAATTCACACTTCGCAACCAAGAATTCGTCACGTGACCTTACACAAGATATATTAATGCTCTTCACAATCCCAAATGCCATTGCCCTTGAAGAAGATGATGATGATGATGTCCACAACCTATAATGCACCAGTAGTCATGTTTCTGCACAGCCCCCTGTCGGGCGACATGCAACGACACGGTACGAGGTCATCCCATGACCCTTGTTTAAGATGGACGTCCCGTTGTCATTGTACCTGACATTTCGCCTAATCACACGACTCGGAGACACCTACTAAGGGTGGACGACGACTTGGCATCGTTCATCATCCCGTGGCACTGTCCAGGGGTGCCGCTTGCTTGACTCGCCCCCCTGCACATTGACGAAAACTCACCACCCCTTTGAGACCCACATGCATTAAATCAAGCAGCAAGGGGGATTTCCATTATGGCTGATTCATTGTGGCAACGACAAAAGATTTCTTGTTTTCCCAACCACAATTGTCCCTGGGCTTTTTGGTGACCAGCATCGATGTTATGTACGGACTTAATTGAGATAAACTTGTAAAGCGTCGACAAGTTGCTTCAACTTGCAAGAACAGCTTGTTTTCGTGCTGTTTAGTGCGAAAACATCACTATTTGTCTAAACATGAGTGAAATGTTTTGGTCTCACAGATACACTGCAATCTAAAATATCTTAAATTCAAATCCCCACGAAATAAGATGAGACAATAAATCTTGATTTAAGTGAATTTTTGCAAAGATGCATCATTTCGTTTTATTTTACTGATTTTAGCATACTATAAGAGGCCTTTTTTTCATCAATAGAACGAATTGGCTGAACGTGTCATGGAAAAATAGCATGGTGACCGGACAATTCCTCACATTGAGAACTCCGCACACCCAATGATTTCGTTCAATATTACCAATTTAGATTTGGTTTGATTAAATTTACAAGTAAAATATAGGTCTCATAGTGAAAATCTATGAGATCATATGAGACTATTAAAGATTCTAATGAGACCAATGCGACTATGTTAGACACCCAATGGGACCTCATGAGACTCCGAAATCAAAGGGATTTTATTCTATGGAACTTTATGAAAAGAATCCCTTAATATCATTTTATGAATCTATTATATGAGATCCTTTTCTATTAAATAAAAATTTACTTAACTTTGGTACAAAATTGTGAATTTGTTTTGGTCTTGATTAGTTTCCCAATTCAAAAATCTCATTAAGTCTCATAGAGAAAATCTATGAGACTATGGAACATTATAATGCGACCAATGATACTTGCTAATGAGACTAGTGAGACCTTTGACCTAATGAGACTCCGAAATCAATCGGAATTTATTCTATATGGAACTCTATGGAAAGAGTCCCTTAATAATACCATTTTATGAATCTATTATAAACCCTTTCTAATAAAAATTTACTCAACAAGATTTATAATTTTTAATTTGTATAAAAATCAGATGTTCCATAATACCTTGAGCAACAGGGTCTCATATAGGGTGCAATTATCCTACATTCATTTTAAATTGGGTGATATTTTATGAAAAATTCCTGTTCTCTGTCGGAAGTGTCATCCAATCAAATTGATGACTCTTCATCCACTTTATTCAGCTTAGATAAATTTAATTTCAATGAGGAATTTGCTTAGGGAAGGCGAAAACAGGTGTGTGCTGCTTCTTCACAATGTGAACTAGTTTCCTATACTTTCTATCGGCTTTGTGGTCCGGTCTTGCTAGGGTCAAAGGCCGCAGTTTTTCATCATTATTTCAGCGCACCTACAAGCAATTCCATGAAATAAATTGACTCGTTTCACGCTTGTTTTGTGTTTATGTTATAATTTAGTCACGAAACAACAAGTTATTATAGCATAAATAGCGATTAGACATAGCTCTTGTCACGCACAGCTATCATTAGTGCCACCTGTGCCAAAATACATGGACTTGGAATTTTGTATATGTCTATTTTTCAAATTGTTTTTCTCGAGGGTACTAAAATGGCACTTTTGCGTAGCAAATACACTTTTATTTTAAGTTCTCAAATTTTATGTTTGATTTAGGGGGATATTGAACAATTGGTTATTACCACTGAAGCCAAAGATGCAGAACATCATTGCGGTGAAGCAAAAACGGTAAGTTATAACTAATTCATGATTTTTAAGAATAAGCTTACAATGAATAACATTAAATTTTTTATAGATTCCAGATTCAGAATCTGAACGTTTGGTGATGGACGCTTCCTACGACTTACCAGAAGGCAGTGGTGATAAAATTCCTACAGAACATGGTTCTGGAAACGGACAATTTGGTAAATACATTATTTACAGATTTTTGCAGTGATGTTTTCTCGTATATTATATAGTTACAAATATTTTATCAGAAGTGGAATGGTCCACTTGGAGTCCATGTAGCGCCACATGTGGTCGAGGAATCAGAAAGCGGACTTCCTACTGTTTGGACAATGGCTACAACTTGGAAGAATGCATCGAGAATCGTATGGAAAAATCTGAGACTGATGTCTGTGAGCTGAAATCTTGTCCAAAACCAGGTATTTAAAATATCTTTATTCATGAATCATTGATGATATAGCTTCAATATGCAATCAATATGAAAACCTTTATTTGACAGTTGATAGGGTAATTGAAAAACGTCCAGAAGTCAAACCGAAGCCAAAAAACACCACTTATGTCCAAGAACATGTTACAAGTAAGTACTTGTGATAAAATAATTATCACGTTGTAGTTATCATTTATATAAAGTTGTACGTTGGAATATTTAGACGAATGTGACAAATGCTTGAATGGCGCATCTTGCATCAATAAGAAGAAATGCCTTTGTCCTCTGGGTTTCTACGGCAACCGCTGCGAACATGGTAAATTAAGCTTGATGACGTCCTCGTGTGTCATTAAGAAATATCAATATTTCATCGAAATTAATGACTTCGTTTTAGCACGAGCAGCTTGCCCTCCCTGTCAGAACGGTGGCAGATGTCTCAAATCTACAGTCTGTACATGTCCTCCAGGATATACCGGAAATAGGTGCCAGGAAGGTGGGAAGGAAGGGTTTTCTTATTAAAATTTGTGCTGAGATGAAGGAATCTTCAGTAAAATTTATTCCAACGTCTTTTTTCATCGACATGACATTGTCCAGTCCTTCTTGCCCTTGCCAGACAAAATTCCTGTTTTTCAATAATTTGAAATGCAGATTTTTTATGATCCTCTTAGTAGTAGCTTGACGTTTTTTTTCCCATATTGCATCTTACAATTCCCAACCCTCATAAGCTCTTTATATTTTTTTTTTGCTTGAGCTGCTTTTTTTTCTTCTCTGAGGTCAGTCGTCTGTACCTTGCCGTGCCAAAATGGCGGCCGGTGCATTGCCCCTCAACGATGCTCTTGCCCTTCCGGTTACGCACCACCCAACTGCATACGTAAGTCCATGGGTAACAATACGAGCCACTCATAACCCATTCAATGTTCAATTGGTCAAGGGGATTTAAAGGCCCTTGAACTCTGACTTGATGCGCTTTCCTAACGAGCCATTTATGAACTCTAATCCTCTTTTTCAGCCATTTGTAACCCTTCGTGTTACAACGGTGGAGTGTGTGTGGCGCCATCTAAATGTAAATGTGCCAAAGGTTACAGTGGCGCCTTCTGTCAGACAGGTATGTTGATGCAATTGCAGTTATGGTTTATGGGCTACTCAATGATTCGCTTCTCTGTATAGCAAGAGAGTAATCAATGTTTGCCTAATGTCAAGGATCACTTGGTCCTTTCACGAATTCTATCTTGTCTGTATAAGGATAAATTCCTGGTTACGGAAGCGCAGAGCAGACAGATTCTTGAGTGGCTAACACCGGACAAATACAATCCAACAAATACAATACGACACATCAGAAGTGTTTATGGTGTGTCGAGTTGGAAAGCACAACATGAGCTTGTCCGAATTTTATTTTGTCCCTGCTAAGACGGTGAGCATGTGGCGATATGGCGACTTTGCAGCATATGACTTTTGCACGAGGCGAGTACATGTAAATTAATAGGATCGCTTCGAGCAACATGCCAAATGATGTATAAAGTCGCCGTATCACCACATGCTCACCATCTTGGAGAGCTTTCTGCCTAAGGCAGGGTGCTCACCAAGATGGTGAGCATGTGGTGATATGGCGACGTTACAGTGTATGCCATTTTCACGAGGCGAGTACATGCCAGTTAATAGGATCGCCTCGTGCGCCATATCACCACATGTGAACCATCTTGGAGCGCTTTCTGCCTAAGGCAGGGTGCCCACCAAGATGGTGAGCATGTGGTGATATGGCGACGTTGCAGTGTATGCCATTTTCACGAGGCGAGTACATGCCAGTTAATAGGATCCTCGTGCGCCATATCACCACATGCATTGTGAACCATCTTGGTGGGTACACTGCCTAATGGTGACTTTGCGGCATATGGCACGTGGCACGAGAGCATCCTATTAATTGGCATGTACTCGTTTCGTGAAAATGTCATTCACAGCAACGTCGCCATGCCACCACATACCCACCAAGATGGATTCGTGAATACTACAATTTATGTATAACAAACATTCCATGATATCTTTGATATGAAACCAATCCATATCTTAAATTCGTGATCATTTTGATAATATTCATGTATTTTTAAATTAGCCGTGTGTAGAAAAGGGTGTAAAAATGGCGGACGTTGTGTTTCTCCAGAAAAGTGCGCCTGTCCATCTGGGTTTACAGGACAAGAATGCGAAACACGTAAGACCTAATCTATAACATTACTCAGGATCCTTTATTATTAAAAGGTTTGACCGAATTAATGTTGTAATTACAGCCATTTGTCCTCCTTCGTGTCGTAATGGTGGCGTCTGCATCAAGCCTTACACTTGCTTGTGCAAGTCTGGTTTCAGCGGGATTTATTGCGAGAAATGTAAGTGAAGAAATTGATAAATGAGATGGATTTGTAAACAATATTTGTTATTTGTTGATATTGTTTTTAACATTGACAAATATCTAGTTGTTTGCAATCCTACTTGCGCCAATGGAGGATCTTGTATAGGACCTGATAAGTGCAGTTGTCCTCCTTATTACACCGGAAATACTTGCGAAACAGGTCTGGTATTATATTTATTTTTGTGCTTAAGCTAGTCTAGGGCAATTTAAAACATTTTTTATTTTGAAAAATCAGCTGTTTGCAAAGAAGGATGTTCAAACGGTGGCAAGTGTGTTAGTCCATCCAAATGCGTGTGTCCTAATGGCTTTTATGGTGCCAAATGTGAAAAAAGGTAAAGTAGGGCCTACTTTTTCTGTATTAATACTTGTGTTATTTATTATTTTTATTAAATTTTATTTTGCTGCTTTTTTCAAGAAATTGTAAAAAATATAAACCTGTAAGCGAGCCCTATCAGAGGAGTTTTAAACGGAAAGTTCAGGAATCGTTCAAAGAAGCTTGCGGGATATTGAATTGGAAAACTTGCACAAAATCCAAGTAAGTCCAAAAATAGTATCCCAAAAATTTATTTTATTATTTCATGCTAAATACTATTGCAAACTTGTACTATTACAGAGTTCACTATGAAACTGTACAGAAAACGTTTTATCGCACCACCTATAAGTGCCTCGATTAATCGGAATACCTCGTGATCTGATGGATGCTAGAACTACAGTGAGAAAGTCAACGTGAATTTCATTTTTTTATTGTTTTTTGTTAAATAAATTCGTGGCAGCTATGTGTCAATAACATGTTTAGTTTTCTTCGTGACGCACCAACGTTCAATTATCCTATAAAATGGATAATTTTTTGTTTACGTGCAACAATTTGATTTTTAAAATAATTCTATACAGAAGTAAACTTAACACCATACCATAACCAAGTCGCTGTAAGCAGGGTGTACACCAAGATGGTGAGCGTTTGGTCAAATGGCAACTTGATGGTGTATGAGATGTTACACGAGATGACCAAATGCAAATTAATATGACTCCATTGATTTGCATTTGATCGATTCACACAATATGCCCTACATCACCAAGTCACCATAACACCACATGCCCCTACCATCTTGGTTGCTGAGTCAATAAGATCCCATTGATTTGCATGTGTTCACTTAATACCACATACCACCACACACCACACAATTGCCAAGTCCCTATAAGCAGGATGGCCACCAAGATGGTGAGCGTGTGGTGATATAGCATATTGCACGAGACGACCTTGATTTGCACGTGTTCGCTGTACACCACATACCATATACACACCACCATAAGGCAGGATGCCCACCAAGATGGTGATCACGTGGTGAAATAACGATTTTGTGGCATGTTGCATGTTCCGCGAGGTGATCCTATCAATTTGCGTGTAGGCTACTTCCCATGTCGCCATAACACAACTTGTGCACCCTGCTTTACACCACACGCCCATCATCATGGCGGTCACCCTGTCACGGCGGATCTAGCCATATGATGGGGCTCGGAGACGTGATTATTCCTAACTGTATCATATAGGCGCAATTTCAATGTCTTTTTAAAACCTTTTATTTAACTTGGTTAGAAGGGAGCGCATGGTGTTTGTTTGATTGCATGGATTTGGATCATG
>JAQGCC010000455.1:0-36610 GCA_034698905.1 Xestoiulus laeticollis
TTTTCCATGCAAAGGATTGTGGGTAGAATGCACAAGGTTTAATGCCTAAAAGTTGAACTTTTGGCAACTCTTGTGCCTCAAAACTTTTTAAGAGGGTTGCATACCAGAATAAGCTTTTTTTTTCTAAAGTATTTCTTTATGTAATTTTGGAAACTGATAGGAACAAATGAAATGCACGAGAACCTAGCATAAATATTCTATAATGTGTTTAAATATATGTATATTACATTTCATGGAAATACATGTATGTCCGTAAAGTTTTCCAGGCCCTCTACAGTTAAAAACTTTATGGACATATTTCCATAAAATGTAATATACTTATACATAAACAAAAAATTTAAACAAATAATAGAATATTTATGCTAGGTCTTCGTACATTTATTTTTTTCCTATCAATTTCCAAAATTAAATTAAAAAATAATTTAGAAAAAAAGGTTTATTCAGAAATTTTGCCTACAAGGGGAGACTTCCACCATCTCTCGGTGGGTCTTTAACATGCAGAGAGCAATGGGATCTACACGGAACCTGGGTTTAAACTCTCATTACAGAGAGTCGCCACTTTCGAAAAATTCCCACTGATCTCGACCTGGGAGCAAACCACTCGACCATGGAAGTCGGCAGCGCCCTTGGTGATCCAATGGCTAACACATTTAGTTCTTTAGTGAAAAAGTAACTGAAGTTGGTCGGCATTTAATTGAAAAAGAAGGGAGGAATATGATTGCGGCCAATTTTTAGACAATCCTGGTATTTTCATGGAAAGCTGCAGGATAGCTGAGAATCGATCGCATCTGCTATAAAGCTGAAATTTAGCATTCTCGATGCACATCAGTTGATTGGTTTTGCTCTACATATTTCAGTCAAGTGGGATCTAACATTTTGCTTCAAATGGGTGAAGCAACGATACCTTGGCCTCTCCCAATTTTTTATACTCCTTTCATATTTTTGGGGGTTCTGGTATGGATGCTTCCCTGACTTGTTCTTGTAAAAAGCTTATTTCTGCAAGCACTAAGGTTTAATTAATTACTTGACATACAAACAAACTATAGTTTAGTCAAATTGCAGATAGTGAATGATCTTCACCTATGGCTTGTCATGAGATTTTTTCAATACAATCATTGGCAAAAAATAGCTATAATTAATCTCACCGATTTTTCTTACCGAATATATGACGTGCAAAGTACTGTCACTGTATTCCAAACCAGTTTGAGCATGCTAATTTAATTAACAAAGTTATAAATTAAGTCTATGCCATTCTCCATGATCGATGTCCATGTCCAATCCCTGCTTTTTTTTTAGAAAGAAAAAAGTTATACGTGTAGATTTTAATTTTTCTCATTGTTTCATAATCTTAATGACACATATTGCTAAGTGGTGTTATCAGGCTATTAAAGCTTAGCTACGTGTTATCGCTATAGTGCTGCGACACGAGTCAGCCATCGATCAAAATCATGCCTGCAACATACCTAAAATAGATAAATTTGAAAAGACCTTGGTAATAGTTCCAGAAACGCCAAAGAACTGTATCCCCGTCAGAAACATCGTCAGGGTCGTCCGGATTTCGGACCTTTATACGATTGAAAACTACGCCAGGTTGAGGTGGAAATCGATGTCCATGTTTGCATTATCAGGTGGAAATTGTAGGATTTCGTAGTGGTCGAATTATTCGTCCATTCGTCGCATTTTCTCGCTCGGTCGCTTTTAACTTCCGAGTTTAGGAAAAATGCCAAATCGTCGAGGCAAATCTAAAAAAAGCAAAGCTTAGCTGACTGTGGTGTTCGAAAAAAAAAAAAAACCCAGGGAGCTTGCGAGGCTTCTGACATTAATCAAATGGTAGCCATTTGAAATTCCCGCTGAACAGATTAGGGACCGATTGCGTCATCGGTCTTTTGATTCAGTCAAATCGGAATATTGTGACTGAATGGATTTGTTAGAAATTGAAAACGAATGTACATCTTCGATTCCACTTTCTCGGAAGGGTTTAAAAAACTTTCCAACAGGCTTAACAGGATGTTCCATTTGATATTATGGAGGGGGAAAGTTGACCTAATTTTAGAAACTGTGATTCAAGGACACGTCACTTCCAACTGGAAAACATGACTTTGTGCATCCTGTTGTTCTTTGCTGTAGTGCAGTACATTCGTAGTTTATAATAATGGACTCCTTGATTATTTTATACTCCAGTATTATTACACATCATGAGTAGATTTATAGTCTGTAAACGTACTGTATGAGCACTCCCATTAGAACCCTCATTGGATTTTGACTGAAGCGTCATAACTGAATTATCCATTTTTTGCCCGCCAATTTTTAAAAATTGTGCACGTCGAATTTAAAAATTCGCATAAAAACTTTATTTAAAAAGTACAATATCCTGAAGAAGTCCGTTTTTCTATTTATATTTATGGCCACGTATGACCCAATATCCGAATGTGGTAACCGTTTAAGGCGGCACTAAGCCAAGTTGTGGTACGGGGGAGTTATAGCATAGGGATTTGATTGCCTTTAATCCACCAGTCTAGCCATTCCTGGGGCCCTTCCTGGTTGTCGGTTGGGGTAAAACTAAAAGAGACAAAAAGAACGTGTAATAAAATTTGTACCTCTTTAGTTAATCCAGGTAATCCCCAGCTAGACAGACTCCTGTGGGTTCATCCAAATTTTGGATAAATCTCTAACATGAGATTAACAACTAAAGCAGAAATTCGTTGAAAAAAAGTAAAGTTAAATTCTACCTTCATGTATTATAAATCTGTTGGGCCTCAGGTAAGAGTGAATTTCAATCTTAAGATATTTAACCTGGAGGTCCTCTAGTTGACTGACTAGCTGTAGAGAGATATTTGTAGATCCTAAAATGTAAAAGTCATGCTGCATGGCTATACTGTTCGCGTAGTCCTGTAAAACGAATATTTGAAGTGATCTGGCAAATGTGCTGAAGTGTGTAATAAGGACAAAGTCAGGAACACAGTCCTCCCTCACAGAGACTGGGGAAGGCTTAAGACGGTCTAACTGCACCTTCCCAAATTCCTTGGAAATTCCTATCAAGGGATGACATACGGGGCATAAGTCAGGATGAAACCGTAACACGTTTCCAAAATTTCAAGCAAGCCGTATTGTTATTGTCTCAATTTATTAAAACATAATTTTTAATTTCTACGGATCTAAGATGTTGACAGAAGTCAGCACGTTATTAACCGTTTTTATTGAATTTACATTCCAAACGTACGTAAAACAAGGGCGTAATTTGTATAATGACATAAATAACACTTCTTTCATTCCGGTAATATTTCCATGCAAAATAATCCAAATTTAACCACCATTTACAACTATAGGCTTACCAGAGATGTGACCATCTTGTTGTTATACTCTCACTGAAAAGTTTTGTTCGTAAATATTTTTGCCTACGAAGTAAATTCACCGAAACGCATATGATCAATTGCAATGATACCATGCCATAGATCAAGATATGGTTTTATTTCACCGGATTTGAGAGTTGATAACATAGTTCCAATAAAAAGTATGGCTGGCATTTGACCTTTTAATGTAAATGGTGGTAAAATCTGTTATATCAAATAACTTAGGATGCTAACGACAAGCAAAATCATTCAAAACGTCAACTACGCCATCTGCGTAAAATAAAAAATCTAGGTACGTAATAATTATTCGTATCCCAAGCGCGGCACTCCGTGCATTTCGATAAAAGTTTCCAGTGTCTGTGGCACTTGTCCTTGGTAAGATAAGTTAAATTTCTTGACCGCTTTCGCGGCGATGCACTTTAAACTGAGCTTGCTTTGAGTCCGTAGGATGATCTCTGCCACACCAGACGTTGCCGCTTCGAAGGGGGTTGCCCCTTTGTTGTTGACGGTATCCATGTGGGCCCCTGCCTCGATCAGCGCCATGATGATGGAGTGAAGGGTCAAGAAGTCGCTGATCGGATTCTGGTAGCCCACGATGAGATGCAGCGGCGTGTTGTTATCACAGTCCAGAGCGTTGACGTCGGCACCACACTGGATCAGGAGTTTGGCGGTGGAAGCGCAGGGGAACTTGCAGACGTCGTTGGTGTGGAAGTCGTCTACCATGGTGCTCGCGCTGACGGTCAAGTGCAGGAAAGTCTGTCCGTTTTTAGTGCGCAGCTGCATGCGATTGAGCTGATAGATGATGCGAAAGATGTTTAGCTCTTTTTCTTTGGGGCATTTCTTGAACAGCAAAGTGATCAAAACTAGAAGGTACAGCACGGTGTGGATATTGCTGTCGAGTTCTTCCTGCACGGCGTCTTTTTCCTCGTCGCTGGATGTGGCCACCTTATCATTGTTCCTCTCCAGTTCGATGACTGCGTGTTCCAACACGTCTTTGACGTAGTCGAACGGAAGCTCCACGCCGATGTGAACCATTTGGGAGAAGACCTGCGCAAAGCGCAGCAAATCCTTCATGATGGCCATGCGGTTGTTCTGCCGCAATTTGAGAGCGTGCATCCACAGGCCGATGCACCGGTCGAACCGAGCGCTGTCGGCGAAGACTGCCCCGCGGAAAATCACCGGATGCGGCACCTCCGGGTTCATAGGACCTAAAATGCGCTCGCGGATCACCAGCGCCTCCATGTGAAGCGAGTGCGCGCTGTAGCGTATCTCGCGCAGTTCCGCCAGGGTTGAGCACTCGATACGGTTCTCGTAGGCCGGTATGGGCTTCACGAATTTCTTGGCAATGTTCTCTTTGCCATTGAACCTTTCCCTCATTGCCAGTTCGAGGTAGACATATGCCTTCTCCAAACTATTTTTATGAAAATAAAAACAGAACATCTCGAGAGAGAGAGAGGACTTTTATCAAAGTTAAAGAAACAAGCATAACGTACCTGTAGTTATCCTTGTCGTTGGCAAAGGATGCTCCGAGAAGCTCCAGGGCCTCGATTCTGTCAGGCCGGCTGCACCTGCTGCGATTTATGAGATACTCGACCACGTCGTTACGCGTGCGTTCGGCGGCAGCTATCAGCGGGGTCATGCCATGCTCGTTCTTGGCCATCGTGGCACCGTGCTCCAGCAGCTCTTTCACTATTTGGACGTGCCCGCACTCTGCCGCAAAATGCAGCGCCGTGGCACCGCAATGCGCTTTGACATCCAGTTTAGCTCCCTTTTTCAGCAAGAAGCTGACCACGTCCAGGTATCCCTTGT
Organism: Xestoiulus laeticollis; assembly: GCA_034698905.1. NCBI lineage: Eukaryota > Metazoa > Arthropoda > Diplopoda > Julida > Julidae > Xestoiulus > Xestoiulus laeticollis. The sequence continues at coordinate 5,160 of JAQGCC010000455.1, forward strand.
ATGATGCTATCATGAGGCACGTGTTGTTGTACTTGTTGGCTATGTGGATATCGGCATTGTGCTCGATCAGATACTGAACTATGTCCAGTCTACCGTCGAAGCAGGCCGCCCGAAGAGGTGTCGAGTTGGTGCGAGTGGGGTGGTTGACGTTCACCCCGTAGTTGACAAGGGTCTTGACCACGTTGATGTGTCCGGCACCGGCCGCACACCAAAGAGGACTGGCGCCCTCGATCACATAACCGTCAAACTTGACCGTGCCTTCCTGCTCGATGTTTGGCTTGAACTTTGTCAGCAGCATTCTCACCACCTTGTCGTGCCCATTGCGAGATGCTATGATGAGGGCGTTGCATTTCTGACTGTCTTCTTCTATGACGTTTTCAAGAAGGGTACGAATGTCTATTTCCGATTTATCAACTAGTAAAGCGTATAAAGTGATTGCCATTCCATCACGGGCAGCGTAATACACCCGTCCTTTTAACGTGTCTCCAATTTCGCTCATCTTTACTCAAATTGGCTGGCCATAGAACAAAGGCGTCGTTCTCTGTATAGATATCATAAGGTCATTACCTGATTTCGAAATTATCCATCAGAGTATATTAACCTCGAGCTTATTTACAAAAAATATCGACTGCTGTACAACTAAACTCGGTTTTCAACGACAAATGCGTGGGCTTGCCAGAATTTAGGATAAAATTAAGCTTTTCTTAAAAAATAGTGTGAATAAGCGAGAAAGAATGACCTAATGTAGGTGATGTTTCAAAATCTTCTTACCAAACACGATCTCAGGTTAAATGGCAAAAAAAAAGTGCAACTGTTTTTTTTTTTTTCGCCATCTTCTACACTCAAGCGTTTTGTATCGACATTGCTATAAATTCAGTCCATTTTTCGAGCAATTAATTTTATTATCACATTACCTTTTTTTATAATTTTTCCAAATTTTGCAGGAAAAGAATGCGTTTGGTAACTTTCCCATCGAATAGATCAGCTGCCTGCTTGTAGCGCCGCGTAGTGTTGCTATCGCGTTTTTGCCATTTTTTTTTGTAACTACAGCGCTTCTGCTAAACACCCCGTTTTCGTTGTTATGATTTTAGCTCAAATTTGAAATTCTACTCCTCAATTTTGCTTTTCTTTCTTCTTTTTTTTAAAGATGGATAAAGGAAAGAAGGTAATTGTTATGAAAATATTCTGCATTGTTGTACGGCGGTTATGAAAATGCTGTATAACATTGTGTTCTGTTTAATGATGGGGATATTATTTGCTTACATGTACGCAGTATAGGCTATCTAGATATACATGTACATTGTACAAGTATTATGCTTGGCGCAAATTAATGAATGGAGCTGTAGAAGTTATTTTCAAAAAATGGACCAAACCTTAATGTTTTGCATATTATTTATGATTCAGGGAGATCCATCCTACGAAAGGACTTTTAAAGGTCACCGTGGTGCCGTAAACAGCGTGCATTTTAGCCCAAATTTGAAACAGTTGGGTAGGTAGTGTTGTAAAGGGTGTAGCACATGTAGTTGCTCAGGGCCCTTTCACACGGAGCCCCAAATCCCGAGGCCCTTTCGATCCTAACCAACAATTTCATTAAACAAACAAAAAATTAGAACAACTGGATCGAGGGACAAATAAACAGTTGATGTCCGGCTCTGGATGGCAATGTCTGGTATAATGGGCATCATTCTTTTTCGCAGCCACGGGGCACAAATTTCCTAATTAAAAATTTGGCACTGAATTTCGGGCGCCTCAAACGGGGCATCCAAAGGACCTTCGTGTGAAAGGACCCTAAAGCCGGGTCCATGCATGTGGTATTCGACTTCATTAATCAATAAATCTTTTAACAGCATCTGGAGGAAGTGACACTTTTGTTATGGTATGGAATTTCCAGGACCAGATGCGGGCATTTCGATTTGTTGGGCATGAAGTGAGTGTTTTTACAGTCTCTTTTCAATTGGAAATCTCGGAATGATTAAATTTAATGCGGTTGACTGTTTCATTTGCTTTATTTAGAAACCCGTCACTTGGGTTCGTTTTTCTCCTAATGGTAAGATAATTGCCTCTGCATCAGAGGATAAAACTGTAAGACTCTGGACTCCGAATATGTAATTATTATTTCTGCTGTAATTTTACGTTGTGTGTAGCAGTTTTTGAGCAAGTGCTTAAGTTTGAAACTCCGTTTTCAGTAAAGGTGACTCTGTTATCTTAAAGTGTCATTATTCCCCTGTCCGATGCGTGGAGTTTTCCAACGATGGCTCCAAGCTGATCACGACTTCGGATGATAAAACGATTAAGGTGAGGCTGAAAAAATTTCAGTTTATTAAATGGTTCTTGTACTGTAATTTTGTTTTTTATTTTTAAAATATAATAGTGTATTTTTTCTACATTGCATCATTGTTAAAATATCAGTTGTGTTGCTATCAAATAGAAATTTTACTTTTTTCAGTTATGGGATGCGCAAACAAGAAAATTTATCAAATCATACGCCGAGCACAGGAATTGGGTTCGATGTGCCAAGTAAATAATTATGCAATTATTTATTAGACTTTAATCTTCAGGAATAACATTAAATGTTCTGATGGACTGTTTTATTTGCAATTTTTTCACCATTAGCTTTAATTCAAATGACAAGCAAATCGTGTCTGGGAGCGACGACCGATCCGTCATGGTATGGGACAACGACTCCGGAAAATGCATCCACGCTTTTGATAATTTGAGCGGGTTAGAAATTTGTATTACCGTTTTAATTGTGGCATGGCGTTTACCCGGTTCTAAATTAATTGTTCGATTTTCCAGTGGCATAACTGACGTTAGTTTCAATCCGGTCGAGAGCAATTGCATCGCAGCTTCATTTACCGATGGCACAATCAGAGTTTTTGATTTAAGGGCACGCAATTTGCTACAGCTCTACCAACCGGTTAAGGGAGTCTCCATGAACGGCATGGCCTTTCATTCGAGCGGGAGCCTTCTTTTAACCGCATCCGAAGATTCGAGCCTTAGGATTCTGGATCTTCTAGAGGGCCGTGTAACTTACACCCTGCAAGGACACACGGTACAAATCGGTCCTTATCATAGATGCAATTGCTCGAGTATCTAATTCTGCAAGTGAGATTCATTTGCCTGTTTTTGTTAGAAATCTGCAACATCCGTCACGTTTTCTAAAAACGGAGAATATTTTGCTTCAGGAAGTCTTGACGAACAAGTTAGTAGCATGGCTTAATATCTACAGTGATTTAAAATGTGGTGAAATGTGAACTAATAACACTGGTGGTTAATTCGATATAGGTATTTGTGTGGAAGACAAATATTGTACCTCACGATTTTAAGAAGATTTTGCAAAAAATGGAACTTGCCGAAACTGGTAAAGCCGGTAATAGCGAACCACCTTCTGTATTAAACGGCGATTCCACAATCGTATGCAATTATTTTGTTCTTACAATATTTTAATTTAATTTTACAATACTTGATTTAAAAAAAAATATTGAATTCCTAGGATTGCGCCGAAGCGGCAGGGGATAAAGCGGATGTGAGCGATAATTTCAGGAGCCACAATTGCAAGCCGCCGTCAGGTGACGTGGGTGATGGTATTCCCACGCCCGAAACCATGTCTAGGCATAATCCAGACTTGGAAAGGCGAATGGGGACAATGGAGGGATCGGTTCAAAATCTCAATGCCACTATTGGCGTTTTGACACAGGTACTAAATGCGTGCGTTACATTTTATGTCGCATAATCTGGACAACTTGCACATTTTTAACATTTATTTTGTAGACTGTGTCCCTGTTGGAGCAAAAGCTTAGCATGATGCAAGATAAATTCAACGCGTTTACACCATTAAGTCAACAATTACAACGTTTGGAAATGCTTTCGAATTCACAGTCCACGTCCTTCCATTAAGTTCAGTTCAAAATATTCTTCATTCTGCAGGTACAATTCTCATATTTAACTTGATTCTTGAACATGCCAGTAGTTAGTCAGACCAATCTTCTGCATTGCAGTTACTGTTTATAGAAAGTTTATTCCATATTTTCATCCTATTTCCTACTACTTGTATGCCCTTTGGTGAGATATTATGGTATACAAATTCTTCTCTATATTTTCATCGATTTGATAGATAGATATGTACAGTGTATATGTGATATCTTCGTCATTGTATAGGTGAGTTTAGCAGGTACATGTACTAGGTTTATTGCGCAAGGAAGATTCCGTAAATCTAAGTCAACCTGAACTAACCTAACATAAATTTGGCATCTATAAACAAAATATTTGGATTTGCGGAAGCATCCAGTGATAGTTTTAGCACTCGTCAAGAATTGATTATTATTGAAAAAAGATAATCTATAGGTCCTTGACATTTTGTGCAAGAATTTAAATTTTATTTTTTTTTAATTGAAAAGCATATATGGATAGATGCCAGAATTTTAAAAATCAGACAGAAGGAGCTGTCCATAAATGACGTCACCCTTCCCCCTCCCCCCTTTACACCTCAACACCATTAGAAATTAAGTCATTGGGGAAGGAAACTAAAATTATATTTATGGTTTTTGGCCATGCCATAATTCGTATTTCGTGCCAAAATATTTCCCAAAATTTCATGTTGACAACACAAGATGGCGTTACACAAAACGCTAAAATTTTCGTTGATAAGCAGCCTTGGAAACACCAAATCTGTGGTTGTTTTTATTTCAAGAGGTACGCTACGAGATTTGTGGGGAAGCATAATGTGTCGTGAAAGAATCGATAGTCGAAAATTGTGAGCAGATCAAGTTGACCCCGATGGATGACCTTCTAATGGCATCTTGCCCTACCTTCATGACGACGTCACATGACCACGTGTTAGGATGACGTCGCGTTTCATTCATTTTTTCCCTGAGTTGACGTAAAGGTGGAGTCTTGGTCGTTGCCAAGACAACCATGCGTCAAAATCTCCTTATTTCCCCTTCAGCTGTTTACTCTGCAGAGAAAAGTCCAACTTTTTAGTCCATAAAATGGATTCTCTCGTTTTCAAGAGATTTTGCTTATGAAAGCATTTCACGGGGTGCCATTTATTATTGATTGACCGAAGAACTATTTCGGGATCCGTAAACATCAGTAATTAGTCTTCTGTATATGTGTTTGTCTCGAACATGTAAACAAACTGAGTCATATTTTTAATATATCTTTAGGTAGATTACTAGATTAAACACGGTGTGGATAAATCAGCAGCTGTTCACACGAATGATAAATGACAAGGACGAAATACTAGCTCTCTCTCTCTCTTTTTAAATATTTGTTATTAACATTTAGGGAGGGGTTGCTAGTGGGTGGAGGGTTAGGCTTGCTTATTTTTCAAGATAAGGATTTTTATCGGTTTTAAGCGCTGGTCGTGCCTTTTCCGCTCCCAATTTGTGATCTTGCATAATGGTTTCCTGTCCAATTTTTTCCACTCACATTTTTGTACATTTTAATATTTAAAATAAAAATGTTGTCATTGAATTTTTTTAGAAAATGGAGGGGAAATAGCGATTTGTATGCCCTACTAAACGAATTTTCAGATAGTATTATTTTTCATAAGGTTTCCCTTGGATTTCATTGATAAAATGGCGACAAATATAGGCCTATTGCATTTTTATTTTACTACTGTTTTTCAACTAGTTTTTTACGGATTTTATTACTTAAGATTTTTTTATATCTGTAGAATTCATTGAGAAAAGGGAAATACATGTAAACCAGTAAAACCTGGCAAAGTGACCACCAAGTACATGGATGTTTTCCTTCATAAAAATTATCTGTGTAGTGACCACCTGAATATCATTTTAGTCTTTCTGTCATACAAATTTTCAACTTATTTTTAGCTATTAGTTTTACTAAGATTTTCTATTCTAATTTCCATTGAATTTTATTGAAAAAATTGAAAAATATCATTTTTTATTTTGATTAAAAATTTTCAGCTAATGTGCATGCAGTTTGTTTAGACCCTTTCTAAAAGCTTACTTATTGAATCAGTGAAAAATATGCTTTTAGACAGGATTATGAGATCAGAAAGGGTATACGTGGGATCATGGGTCCCTAGTCGGGACTGCACATGTTATTATGCTTTCAGAGAGGACATTCTTCTACACAGGATGCTTTTAGGCAGGTGCACAGTACATGTAATGTAATTGAGTAAAAAATCTATTGGATTTAATTGAGAAAATAGAAAAATTGAATTTTTATTCATGATCGTATATCTATTTAGTTTTTTACGGGTTATTCGTCCGACTGTTTTTATTTCTCGATTAAAAATATTTACATTTAAATGTGTAGTAGGTGGGATTCCAAAATAATTTTTAACGTACTGTATAGTAGAAACCAAGTCAAAATGGGGTTTGGGGATAGTATCGATCGAACTGCATGTAATACAGCTTTTATCAGTAGTATCGATCTCTTTAGTGCCTAAACATACTTGATATATATATTATTCGCTAAACGTTGCAAATGGACGCAGATCTCAGTTATTGCGAGGCATTTTATTATCTCGTAAATACGAGTCTATCGGAAAAAACAACCTCCATTTCTTTTTAATTGATGATTTTTAATGGCGGCACGAGTAGTCTGGTAACATTGCTATACCAAAAAGACTTTCATTGAAAATCCTCCATTGCCCTTATATGGCAATAGAAAATGACGCCACGTGGGACGCTGCGTTCCGATTGGCCGAAAGCCGGGTCACGTGATAGCAATCGAACGAAGAAGAACCCATTCCATAATTCCCATTGAAAATTCGCGAAGCCGAAGAAGCCGAGGTGAAAATTTACGAGTGCGGTGGAAAAAACGCGATAAAAAGCATCGAAAATGAACGTTTGCAAGGGGAAAAGGACAGCGATGTTTTAGCGTCGGAAATGGTGTTTAGAAGCTCGAAATCGGTACGTTTCTAGCGCTCTTCGTTCTCCGAAAATAAGAAGGAAAGATACATGAAGGGAAAATCGAACGGGGCTTGTTTGTTCGCGGGGGGTAAGGGGGATTGGGCATCGAATTTGTTAGTCTCCAATTCATCTTTTTTAATATGCCTTCGGTCGTGTTGAACGAAGTAGTAGCTCAACACTTGGCAATGAATACTGCTGCCAGCGTGGATTGGCTCCGCAACGAATTGGACTCGAATAATGTGTTGATTTTGGATTGCCGTCTACAGAGCGAGTACGCGAGGGGTCACATCCGAGGCGCTATTAACGTAACTTTACCCAGCTTGCTTTTGAGGCGTTTGGCCAACGGCAAAGTGAGCATCGCTTCGCTTATAAAATGCAACGAGAGCAGGGAGAAATTTTTGAAAAACTGGAAAAGCCACACGGTGGTTTTGTGCGGAGGAATCGTCGAAAACGAATTCGATGCGGGAGAAAACATCGCCAATGTGACTCTACCTAATGGAACGACCCTACCCACTCTGTATAGAAAGCTGGAGCAAGATGGCTGTCAAGTCGTCTATTTAAAGGGTAAGCTGCTATACGTTTTCGAAAAATGCTTCCTTTATTAAAATTGTGCATTTCTGGAGGATTTACGCGGTTTTACAGACTTGTGTTGGTGATGTTGTCTGTCGTTGAATGTCAAATCGCGATTTGACCGATTTCGTTATGGCGTGCAATGGGCCGTTAACGTGTGTGTGTTTATTAAACATTAGAAGGGAATGTGGGGAGGGGAAGAAGCTAGACGTATGGAATTTGGTCCTTCTAGTACCTTCTACCTTTAAAAGATATACTATTTTTGCGAAATTGCGAACCGTGTAGCGTGTAAAAACGTCAAATTGGGCTTTTGTTTAGTGTTGTACAATTGGCCGTTTACAAGTGTGTATTTATTACAAAAATAGCAGGGAATGTGAGGAACTAGACATGTAAAATGGATTGTATTTCACGAATCATTCTATTTTTTTTAAAAAAAATTAACTAATTTTGATCGTAAAGTGAGCTATTGAACGTCAAGTGGTGCTGGCATGTGTTAAACAATGGGCCGTTTACATGTGTGTATTTATTAAAAAATAGCAGGTCCAACTAGTCATGTGAAACATCACGAGTCTTGGATTCAAAGGTACTATTTTGGCCAAAATTTTGAGAAAATAAGGCATTAAACGTCAAATTTGTAAGGTGCATTCGTTTAGTGTTGTACAATGGGCAGTTTACATGCGTGTGTTTTAAGACGCAGGAAATGTGCTGGACTAGACATTTGAAATTGATTGTATTTCACGAATCTAGGTCCTTCTAGTTTTTAAAGATTCCATAATGACGAATTACCGGTTTAAACCCAACGCAGTTTAACGCCCTTTAAAAGCAGGCTTACATCAATGTTTCCCCCCTTATCACAAATTAAATCATATTTAAACGTCAAACATTTGGCTGGTGCATGGTTTCGTTTTACACAATATTGAATGCTAAATTTTGGTAAACTTTCCTATCGTTTCAGCTTTTCGGGTTCAAAATGCATAACTAATTTGTCTGTGTTTACAAAGCTTAAGTGTTTGTGTGCATTTTGAGACCTAAAATGAAAAGTGCCCTTCGGAATTTGAACTGTTTAGGTTAATTTGTTATAAGTTTAGGTTATGAGAAATTACATGTAATTGTATTTCAAACGGCCAGTATTCTTAAAATCGAAATTCAGTTCACACTTATATATTATAATATGTTAACCCTATACATGTACAGGATATAGTTATATCCTGCTCTTCAGGATAGTTCCTTGTGCCAGGTTGAGTTTTAATTTGTCCAATGCTCTATTTCATGTTGTCAAAATTTACCTTCTAAAGAAATTCACCCAAGCTTTATGAATCATTGAGGAATTATATACATTTGATACAAAATTATACTTTTCTGAGTTGACCATTTGACATTTCATCTCACACAAATAACATCGATGAATAGGGCGGATTCTCTTTAATGACCTAAAATTGTATACTCCCCGTATTCTTGGAAGTTACTGATTGAAATGCTATAATTTTCCATCGAAGATATGTGATTTGGCCGAATTTATACTTAATATCCCCGGCATGGCAGTTTAAAATGAAGCTGAACAATCGAAAATTATGCTGTAAAACTAATTAGACGTGCATTGTCCGTACTTAATCTGAAGTGTTATGTTTGTAATCGACCGGAAATGGCTCGTTTTTAGTCAATGGACTCCTTATGAAATACTTATAGATACCTTGGAAATGAAGCTTCCTCCCGCCCCCCCCTTCCCTCCCCATCTAGTCTATTTCCATGGTGATTGTAGCTCAGGCTTTTCCGCCCACGCAAAACCTTGAAGGATAATTGAATGTACACTCCGTTTATGACAGGAAACGGCGCTACGGTACTGCATTTTAAGATTATTAGCGCTATCGTATGTGGTTCCCCACCCTCTCAAATAAACATCCCACCAGACACTTTCTTGCAGACGTCAGAGAACAGTGCCATCTATGGCTGACTGAGAAGTACAACCCCAGTTTTCTTCTTTTTTTTAAAAATCATATATACATATATAGACAGTGTGCCAAACTTGATTTTACATGTACATGTTCATTGTAAATGGACTAGTTTAGTAGATAATAATTTTTATTTAAGCGTGCTGAATTTTAGAAAATCTCGTTCAGTCGTGCCAAATCAGAATATATATGGAACTGGCACGTTCTGGGACCAGAAGGACCCATTGTTTATGAGATAATATAGCCTTCAATATGTGCTTAATGGGATCTGGTATTAGGCTACAATTGTATTGCTGAGGGACTCATGCCATGGTCCTAAATAGTGCTTGTCTTATATAATAGTCTCATTAGCATGTTTTCATAAATCTCATTATTCTTTTATAGGCCTATACATGTATACCCCTGTGAGATTTTTCATTTGGGACTCTCTGGTGTATAAGTCAGGTTCCTATAGTCGGGTTGTACATTTAGTCTGGTTTCATGGTGAGAGGATGTATGTGGGTGCATGGGCGTATACTTATGAGTTTGTCATATAAATTACATGGGAAGGTGTGTCACAGTTTACATGTTACTTTATTGTGAACTAACCTACCCTGTTGCTCGTGTTGAAAAATGTCTATATAATCCAATATTGAGTTAATCGAAATGAATAAAGCTGCATGCATGCTTTGTTTCTATATATACAAATGAAACAAGTTCATTGAGATTTGGCTGGGTAAAACCGTGCATTAATCTATATAAGCAAAATAATTAATATGCTTCTAGGAATTAACAAATGTATTTGCCATGTTTTGTATGGGTTCTGAACCCTGCAAATTAGATGCATTTGCGATTGGTATTCACATGCTAACAGTTAGGATGCACAGGTGCTCAAATGTATATATGCTTGGAAATACATGTACGAAAAATAAAAGTGTAATAAGCTTGTTGAACTGAACACCAAATGGACAAGTTAATATTGCTAATTTATGTACATGTAACTAATCATGCGGGTAATAAGACAGCTACATGTACATTATATTTGAAGATAAGCTTATTCTCTCGAAATGTTTTTCTTCTATCAGGAAGCATGTCTATTTCACAGAGTTAAACGTTTCATGTCTAGGAAAACACATGGCCAAACAACGTGCCAGGTTTACTATTTTAACAATCCTTTTTATGATTCACGTCTCTAACAAAAGATGTGCTTTGAACTGTTATTTGCATGGCATTGGTATGTGCATGCAGCCATGCATGCCTTCTTCTGAAAAGACCTCATCAGAATGTTTTGGAATTTGCCAACAGGCTCCCCATCATATGACTATTATGGTATCATTATAAATTCCTACGGTTGCATGTGGGTCTGATCTGCAGATTCCAAAAACACTGGGTCTCGTGTCTTGGAAATGGCAAAAGGTCATGATAAAACCATTGGGTGTGTTTTTAATCGTAGACCGTTATTTTTCGTAGGTGGCTTTCTGGAATTTTTCGAAAAATATCCGGAATGGTGCAGTTCGACGGAACGGTGCTTGGACCCCGAAGGCCCCATCATCGGGTTGCAGAACCTTCGGATAAGCCCTACCCCGTCACCTTCATCGTCTACCTTCTTTGGCCAATGCAGCGATACAGATTCGAGCTCTTCGGAGGAATTTTGCGATTCTAGTCTGGATCTGGGCGATGGCGGGACGCCACCCTTCCAAGACCCCTGCCCGTTTCCGGTGGAAATTCTTCCAAACTTGTATCTGGGAAATGCCAGAAATTCGGCCGACTCGGAAGCACTCGAACGCCACAAAATCCGCTACATTCTGAACGTCACGTCTGACCTGCCAAACCTCTTCAAGCACGATCCGCACATCAAGTATCTACAAATTCCTATCGACGATCACTGGTCCCAGAATCTGGCCAGTTTTTTTCCAGAAGCAATTGCTTTCATTGGTGAGAATAATTTCTGTTTCTGTTGATGTAAATGATAACTAATTTTTTCTCCCTACTGTTACATGTGTAAACTGTGGAATTTCCAATTTCCAGATTGTTTTGTGTAGCATATGCCTGATGATGCCTAGCAGATTGGAAAATCTAGAATTTGGAAGGGGGTGTTTATATGCTGCTGTTCCTCTTAAGGACATACATGTACATGAGTTAAGGATGAGCATGCAGCGAACTAATTTTTTTCCCTATACTGTAGTTTCTACTGGAATTTCCAATTTCCAGATTGTTTTGCGTAGCATATGCCTGATGATGCCTAGCAGATTGGAAGATCTAGAATTTGAAGGGGGTGTTTAGATGATATGCTGTTCCTCATGTACATGTATTAAGGATGAGCAGCAGTAATAATTGATTCTGCCATCCTCGGTTTACCTATGACATTTCTGAACAATCAAATGTTGTCTTGCTTATTATCTGGCTATCCTCTACAGTAACCAAACTCTCGTGCTGTAAAGTAGGAAAGACCAATAATTGATTTTTGTGTCGTTCGCGGAGCTGCAGTTTTGGGAGGTCTAATGAAAGGGCACCGATTGTTGTTCATTGATTCAGTTTGCCAGATTTGCCGATGGGAGCGTTGAGGATCCATTCAAAGCCGCACCACCTAGTGACATTTCTTTCTCCAGCCACAAAGACACCGTTTACTGAAATTTGCAAAGAGACAAAAGAAAATGTGAAACACAATAGGTCCATACAAGAATTGTATCTCGTCTTAGACGAAATATAAATCAAGAAAATTTACGGAAGCTCGGGTTGCACGGTCCGGGTCGGAAAACCGTACGCTCTTCTGATGCATAGTGTCGGTGCGAACGGCATTCCGAGTGTCGTACTGCAGGCGACTCGTATAGCCGTGTTGCTTTGGCCTAGCAAGGTTGCAATATGTTGCAATAAAAGCTAAAAAAATATTTTATAATGCTTTAAGAAATTACATCCAGACAATCAAATTAATGTTAACGAGCAGTGCTTCACAATCTGCACCATCTAAAATTTACATGAATGGAACAGTTGGATAAATTGAACGAATAAATTATATTTCTTGGAGTAGAAGTTTACTTTAGCCGGCTATTGCTATGTAGCTTCCAGTGCAGGCCTCGACATAAGCAATTTGAGCTCATGGTATTAGCGCGTTCCGTTCTCTAGGGAAGGATTGTGTCCATTTTTCTTCAATTCCATTGCTTGTGTCGAAGCCTGTTTTTGAGGCTTGAAAATAGCACAGCCGGGTAAAGTAGACTTCTACCCTTCTTGGATTGACCAGACATTCTGAAGACCCAAGATGGTGCCAACATTTCATTTCTCATGTCGAGGCCTTCATTTTAGGCTAGAAAATAGCATAGCCGGATTAAGTAGACTTCTACCCATCTTGGGATTGGCCAGACCTTCTCAAGACCCAGAGTGGTTCCGACATTTTCATTGCGCGTGTCGAGGCCTGCAGTTCAGGCTAGAAAATAGCACTGCCGGCTAAAGTAGACTTCTACCATTCTTGGATTGACCAGACATTTTGAAGACCCAGTATGGTTCCAACATTTTCATTGCTCATGTCGAGGCCTGCTTTTGAGGCTAGAAAATAGCACAGCCGGCTAAAGTAGACTTCTACCCTTTTTGGGATTGACCAGACCTCAAGACCAAGGATGGTTCCAACATTTTCATTGCGCGTGTCGATGCCTGTATTTGTGGTTAGAAAATAGCACAGCCGGCTAAAGTAGACTTCCACACTTTTTGGGATGGACCAGACATTCTGAAGACCAAAGATGATTCCAACATATCCAGCATTCTCATTGCTCATGTCGAAGCTTGCATTTGAGGCGACAAAATAGCACAGCCGGCTAAAGTAGACTTCTACCCTTTTTGGGATTGGCCAGATCTTCTAAATACCCAAGATGGTTCCAACACGTTGAAAATTGTCAACTCTTTAATCACCAAAGTCACACGAGGACGGGGTGGGGGTAAATCTGAATTAAGGGATCCAAAAATGGCCCTGCCCAATCCAAGTTCAAGATATCCTGTTCGGCACGTTTCCACTTGTTTATTTTATTTTTTGCGTGGGCTGCATATGCCATTAAATCCCAGCCGCATCCATCGCTGTGTTTTACAGCATTTGCTCTCTTTGTTTATTATTTCTTTGGCGATGTGTTTATCGTACGTCAGTCGGGATTTATTTTAACGTAGATCCCGGAACTCTGGCTGACTGCTGCCCTTCTGTTCATTTTTTTTTTTCTCTCTCCTCTGTTTCTAAAGGGAAAAACTTTGGCGCAAACTTCCTTTCTCTCCCTAGCCAAATTACCTAGTTCAATTATAAAAGGGGAAAAAAATCAAATGAATAAGAGATTATGAAGATTGTTAAAGAGGAGGAGGAGGGGAAGGGGGATTAGTGTAACGGAAGTCATCTTTCGTCAGGGATTTAGGGCCAATTAAGCTCCTATGCTCGGCTTAAGAAGGTGTGCAAATTTGACGGCACAATTGTGCCTTTTGTTTCAACCTTGGTTATTCGTCTTTTTTTTTTTTTCCTGCAGGCTATTAAAACAAGGCCGGATATCAGGGGATACGGATCAGGTACTGCCATTTCCGGGCTTTGAAAATGTGGGTCCCAATCTGCCCGTTGGTTCTTCCTGCTACAAACTGCTTCCTCTGAGCTTATTCAATGCTTTCCATAATGTGGGGTTATAAAAAAAAACGGAATGGATTAGGGGAATTCAGCCGAAAAATGCGTTTAATTTGATTCTGGATAATTATAATGGGTGATTATTTAGCTGGAGTGCATGACGACTACCTGTTGCATTGTGGCTAGGGCCCGTGAATTAGACCAAAATTGGTTTTCTAAAGGTCGTTTTTTAACAATCGTGATTAGTCATGAATCCAGGCACGTTTCCCTGAGGGTTTTATTTTTGTCTAATGTGCATTTTGTGATCTTTGATGACCCTTTTCCCCTGGATAATTTTATTATAACCAAAATCGCCGGAACTGCTATACATGTATGCTACAAGAGAACAGCTGGATCGAATTGGTGAAGACATTCCACGAATCCAATTTGTGTTTTAATGTCACCTTAGATATTCATGTTTGTCAATCACAATTACACGAGTGCCTGTAAATAGCGATTACCCTTTAAGTTGCCACATGGCATTCCATATAGGCCTACAGTAATGTACATTCCATGTCATTGAATTGGTGTAACGATAACTCGCAGGCAGCACGCTGTGTATGGTCATCTCTTTAGCTGAACCTGCAAATATCACTATCCTGCCAAATAGCACAACTTTTGTTTTGGTCCCTTTGGTTTGCGTTATTCACAGGTTTTGGTGTAGGCCTACGTGTATTGGTCGCAGAATCACGTCTGATGCATTCGGAACTTTATTTTCAGCAAGAAATGTCCACATTTTTCACTTCCATTCATTGTCTCGCTATTACCACGTGCAATCGTAACCACTTGGATGCAATGTTGGCATCACCGGTTCACTTAAAATTAAAAACTTGTGGTTTTTCTTATCTCTAGATGAGGCTCGCCAGAAGGAGCTTGGCGTCCTAGTCCACTGCCTGGCTGGCATTAGCCGCTCGGTGACAATCACGGTGGCCTATCTGATGAGAAAGTTCAACATGACACTGAACGACGCGTACGAGTTTGTGAAGAAGCGCAAGGCGAACATTTCTCCCAATTTCAGCTTCATGGGCCAACTGCTGGATTTTGAGAGGCAGCTCAACCTCAGCCCCGCTTCCATGATCACCTCGTCGTCGCTGCCCTGCCCCTGTTCCGTGGAAGGACCCTGCATGTGTAACAGCGGCACCACCCCCGACTCGGGCATCGACCTAGGCGGCAATTGGGCGTGAGTGGAAGCGACGGAAGGTACGAACGCCAAAAAACACGTGTAGAGCCGAGACCGCGTCATTTTGTTTGTCTTTCTCTTTTTCTCCCTCATCGATGCCAAGACTTCCTGCCAAAAACACTATCGGCGTTACATTCCTCTTCCCGGCTGCTTACGCCCCTCCGAGCAATTAATTTCATCACATTACGGTTCATCTGCTGCAGCTTTCTTCCCACGACGGTCTTCTACCCCCGATCCCGTACCAGGGATCTCTTCCAGTTCGGACGGCTTCTGACGGAACACCCAGGCACTGCTTGATCAGCTACACTTTTGAGTCGTGCTTCCACGAATCCCAGTCGGATCTCAAGTCGTGGGACGCACGCGCAAGAAAGCGTGCGGAACTACAGAGTTGTACGTAAGTGCTCATTAGCTTATCGCAGGTGAGAATATTATGGCACCAAAGTTAGTGGCAATTTTTATTTTCCATTTTGTACATCTCTTTGTACTCCATTCCCCCCCCCCTCATTCCTTGCTCACCAGCTTTTCTGTCTTATCTTCCTCCATCATCTTCTTCCTCGTTGACTTCTCTCTTCCAAGTGCGATTACGAAATTTTTATTTTTTATATGTATGCAGGGAGGGACATTGCTCGTCCCTCGCTAAACGTTGACGGGGATTGGGGACGTCTGCTAACAGACTTTTAAGCTTGTTGGCACGGGATTGATGGCAACTGTATTGGTTTTGTTATCGTTGTTGAGTATTATGGGAAAGCCGCTGTAGTCTTTGGGATGTTGCTAATTATTTTAAATAGCATTTTCTAGTGTGGAAATAGATTGAATCTTATAGGCTGGAGATTTCGAAACACCTTTTGTTTAACCGAAGGTGGAGTAGCTTGCTTTAGCTTGGAAGTAAATGGTGTCGTTGAGACTCGTTCACACGTTAGCCATCCGATCGTACCTCGTTTCTGAGAAACCCCGATTTTCTTGCGGCCTTGGTTTTTATTCGTGCGCCATGCAAATTGCCGAACTTTTAAAAAAATCACACCGAAATCTTTAAGAATTCGTAAATATGTCGTGGTTTTCCCGATGATGAATTAGCAGATATTTTTTATAAGCATTTCTGGCAATGCAAATCAGATTTTGTTTAGTATATTCTTTTGGCATCTTTCAATTTATATTTAACTGGAATAAAAATCATGGTGCCTACATAAAAAGATTAGATTTACTTTGTTGAACCTGTTAAATTTGTATCTCAAAACTAATTTTCGTGAGATTTTTTTCCTCAAACAAGATGATTTATTGGTTATCCCTATACTACATATTAAACGAATAATAACGAAATGCCGTAAATATACGAATAAACCCCGGGGCGTTCAATTCAATTCAACTCGGTACCCTACAGTCAGCAAACAAACTTTCACGAGCATAATTGCTAATGAATCCTGGTCTCGAATAAAACCCCGGGCGTTGGGTAATTCCACTTGTTATTGAATTATCAGGCAAATAAAATCTGGCAAGTTTATTTCATTTTTAGTTTATTGATACCAACTTTGGAGGAATAAAAATAATAAACCCCCGGTTGTTTATTAGAGTATTTACGGTAGTAAACCTTTGTCAAATGAAGTGGCAAATAGCATTGAAATGTTTGATTTTTGATGATTTACATATATATATTATAATCGTGAAATACCTTTAGCAAATTTTGAGCTAGAATTACAGAATGAGGTATCATTAGGGAGTGCCCTTAAATTAAAAATGCGATCAGGCTTCAAAAATTCAATCCCTCATGCTGAGGTTTTGCATCAGTGGCCACATGCGTCGTAATGCCTTTGAAATGTGCTTCGAAACGAGTCTCAACACGTGTTTCGCTTTTTGGATCTATATAATAGCTGGAATTTATAGAAATACCACTGCTGCCCAAAACGGAAATGGGGAAACGGGCCCGGTGATTGCATCTTTCTAGCAACGTGAATCAAACTGGGAATCAGTAGGTTTATGAGGAAATTGTGCCACGTTCATTGTAATGAGCCTTAAATTATTCATTTTTCCATCTTTTTTCTCATTTTTTTTTATTCCCCTCCCCCCATTCTTTCCCTCACAGTTATAATTCTTATTGTTCTTCTTAACCTTCCTCCATATATACATTTCACCTATACATAACAATCATTTCATATTACAAAGTTGTTGCCAAATTGTTCAAAGTTTTAACTCTATGTTCAAATTGAGAGATCAATATTGTTAGGAGGTATTTTCATCACTATTTGTAGATTGTTCTTTTTAATTATTAGACACCTTTTACCCACGTGCCACCTTTTTTTTTTCATTTGATAAGGAATCCCTTTCTTCGCCGGATTTTTGGCATTCAGAATTGTAAAAGCGGAACTATTCGTTGTCCTGTTAACGGCATATTTCGTGACGTAGATGGCACTATAACGGGGGGAAATGTTTTGTCTCGTGCTTTATTCAAAGCAGTTGTGCGAAATTCGTTTCAATTCGCTGCGGCAAAGGAAGATCAGCTGCTATGTAACTTAAAAATGCCATCAGTTTCAAAGTACGTTTACAAATCGTTTCGATAAAGGACTTGATGACGTCAAATGTATATTCCGACGATTCTGTCAGTTTGAGGTACATATATAATGCCGATCATTTTGGGTACTTTGTTAAGCTTGTATAAATTCTGTACGCCTTTATATTATTTAGGGAGATTATGAGGACAAAATTTAGTGAAATAGAATACCTTGAGATAGTAATATTTGAGAAAAGCTTAAAGCTGCTCATGTATTGTTAAAGAGAATGATGACGCAGGTTTCCGTATCCGCACATGTCATAGGGATGGATCTCAAATAGGGAAAAAAGATTTTGAATGCCAAAATAAAGCCGAAGAATTGTTTCCCATTATTACCAAGTACCTCATTTGGCGACTCTCTGCCCTTCGATTAAACTCCTGATTCCTCCCCGTTCTCATTGAATTTATCGATGTGTTATAATTGTTACGAAAAGCGCAAAACTATTAATTGTAAATATATTTTATAAATGTGTCTATATATATCTATTATCTTTCATGTTGTGTTTATATACATTCCTCTTCAAAAAAGAGCGAACGTCTGCTCTTCCCAATCGCCCATCTGTAAATGAATTGTACAAAGATTTCATTGTTTCCATTTGAATGACCATTTGTTAATTAACGAATCCTTAATACAATAATTATATATCCTATTTACGTGTTGACAAATTTGTTTTTAACGGAGATAAGGTTTCGATGAAGAATAAAAATTCATTTAACATATGGTTTCTGTTCGTGTTTGCCGTTTTGGTTTCGGCGCAATCGAAGCACATTTTCGTAACATTTTAGCATCTCGGACGAAGAGGACATCGTGGGATCTGCATATAGGTTCTGTAATTTGTAATTAATGTTATATTATTATTAACTGACTTTCAGGGCCACATATGTGATATCTTGTATAGTCTATGGGAGATCGACGTAAAGGTTGATGTTAAATACATACCGTATTATTTGAGTCGTGAGGGGCATAAAATCTTTCACCGTACATGCACTTGACGTTACCAGTTTTTTAAAAGGTGAAGATGACGAACAGTAAGTGGTACGTGTTTAATATACTGTATCTGGGAATAATTTTGGAACCCAAATCACTGCCTTATCGCTTTCGGCGCGTAAATACATATTATGTAAAATGAGGTGATTTTTGGAAAACATTTTAATTATCGATACATGTACTATACATGTATATTCTTAAAATTGTAGTATTCTCAATTATGTTTTTCCACTGTCTTATAGGATTTTTAAATAACACTACCTAAAACACTAGATTTGTTTTATTAACATAAATACATGTACATGTATTTGTTTTCGTCTCGTTTGGTGTTGGATAGTCGAAAGAAAGGGTAGATTTGCAATGCAACATTTTATGACTTATTGTCTATTATTTTACTTAGTAATTTTAAAAACGCTAGTATTTCAAAATATTTTAAATTTATTGAATAAATTTATGAGCAAAAGATAGGTTTTACTACTGAATTAATGCAAAATATGGGGTTTTCGTCTGATTTGGAATTAATTGTTCAAAGTATTTAGGTACAATTTGTATACATTTGTATTCATGTAGTTCTGGCTATTTAGCACTGCAACATTTTGTTTCTTATTAACTTATAAAATATTTTATAATGCATGGATGTATCGCTTAAATATTTTGTATCTTATTATTTTACTTAGTAACTAGAAAAAAATATTTTATATTTTTTTGTTAATTCCATTTATTTTGTTAGCCGTTTATTTAAGATAAAATTTACATATAATTTTTTTAATAGTGGCTATTTTTTACTCCAGAACTATTTTTATACGGCTATAAATACGAGATTTTATTTTTAGTAATTCTAAATTGCTGTATCGTGTAAAAACAGAAGTTGGCGTGTTTCATATAAATTCTAATTAATTTCCCCTCCCCCCCCATATAGGATAGGATTAATATCTCCAAAACCTATCAGAAAGGCTTGTTCGTACTAGTACATGTAGTAATATTTCAGTCAACGATGCAAAATAATATAAGCAGGCGAATCCATTTAAGACGAGGAGAGAAGTTCGCTGACCCCCTTCGTACAGAACGAAATAAAAAAAGCATGTGCCGTATATATAAATACGGAGGAAAGATGCTGGCCTTTTCCCAGTCGTAGTTAGCTGTGGAAGTTGGTCGAAGGAAGAACATTTCTGGATCATTTCAATTCCATTTTGACTGAATTTGTGGTAAGCTTTTTTTTTTCTAATATACATTGCTTTTAAGGATTTTTGGCCAGGTCACGAGTTTGAGTTGAAAATTTGAAATTATATTTTTGTATGTTTTAGTTAATTGTCGACTTTACAAATTTCAAACTTTTTTTGTGGTAAAATATTCCAAAATTGTAAAGTTACATCATTCACTATGGACATATGTTACCTAAAATTATATTTTAAGACCTGATTCTCAAGTGTGCTAACGTGACACTATATACCATCATGCCAAAGTTTGATTCAGAGTGGAAAATGTAAGGGTTATCGTGTCAAGGAAATTAAGTTTAAATTTGTGAAAATTGTTATTACAATGTCTTGAATTATTAAGGTCTTTTTCAGCTACTATTAAGATAATAAGAAATTTGCTAAATAGCAAAACATTTTTATTCAAGATATAATCGTGTATTTTAGCTATTTAAATTTATCATAACTCTCTCAGTATATGTAAAATTACTTCCTTTACCTGCTTTTTTTTGTTTTTTATTAAAATAGTTGTTTTAAAATATTAAAAAAAATATGAAGTTGGGAACTGGTTTAACGTGTTACCTCCAGAAGTATAAGGTTGAAAATCAAGCAAGCTAAGTTTATAATTAATAAGTTTAAAAGTGTTTGAAATGGCTAATTTTTACAGAATTTTTTTATTAAACTAATAAAATATATTTACATTAAACCATATATCCAAAATTTATAATGCAACACAGCAAAGTGCATTAAAAAAAAATGGATTCTAGACTCAACACTATACTTTATTAGAATGATAATCTAAAATATACATACAATAAACATTATAATTGCAATACAGTTAAGCCCAGATAAAATTAGATTAAAGACTCAACACGATACATGTACCTCAAAACAAACATTTTAGAATGATTGATAACTTTAGAATGTTGGTTTTAGTTTGAGCTGACATTCACTTTTATCAACACTCTTGCTTCCTGAAGTACGAGTTTTTTTTCAGGAAATGGCAGTGAAATCCTCATTGAATTTTGATGTGAAATGATTAAAAGTCCAGTGTCAAACTCATGTAATTGTAATGATCCGACGCAAGTGATAATGTGCGACCTTCGAGCTTCATATTTTTATTGCTTTTGCTATAAATGCATTTGGAATGAAATGCTTCTTCCGACGTGTGGCGTGATTTGTTTTAAAAATAATTAAATTTTTACAGCATTGGGTTCTGTGTGCGTTGTGTGTGACCTTCCTTAGCTCTGACCTGATCCCATCATCACCCGATATCATGGTACCTTCCCTCATTGGCAAATTGAGACCCTTACTTAGTTTGAAGAGACCCTTCGCCGCCACCCAGCCCGCTCCCCTCACATTGTACAACTTGGGTAAGACAGCCGAAGTATTAAAAAAAAAGGATTGGTTTTTGGGATTCTTATTTTATGGTTTATGTGGTGCTGGAAATGGTGGAATCTGCACGGCATGTGGTGGCCTACGTGTAAGTTTCAAACCCTCACACCTATGGGTCCTTATCTAGGTGATGCAAACAACATGTTTCATCAATTAGCATTACCAAGTTTCGAAATGTGAAAGCTGATTTGAAATAATTAGCCATTTATTAAAACTTGTTTAGGAACATTATCCAAAAATCAGAATTCCAAAATGGCGGCAAGATGTTTCCCGCCATGTCTTTTTTTCAACTTTATGCACATTTTATTGGTTATATAAAGGGTTTTAATATCAAATTCTGTCTCAATCACTTGAGCATTAAAGCAAGTTCTTGATCTTTGGTTACCATTAGCTTTTCTTGAAATAATTTACGATAGTACATGTACATTACTTGAAAACAGAACTCCATCCGCCATTTTGAAAAATTTCCTCTATTACGAAATTTTGTATAATTTAATTAAATTGTATACAAGTAAGGTGTCTGTCACCACTCATAAATGACATAACCTTACATTTAATACAATTATAGAATAGAATTCCATCGAACATCTGCAATGTAGATTATGTCTGTAAAGCAAATCAGTGGATTTGCTTAAGAATTCTGGTTATTGAGGGTCACTGAACTTGAGTAAAAAACCGAAAATCACGGTTAAGGAACTGTTTTGGCCCAGTTTTATGTATTTAGGTTACATTGCGAATGATGATGGATGACGGCGAAGTAAGATTTTAAAGTTTACGAGAATAAAAAAAAAATGTGGGACAAGTGGCCACAGTGTAACCTGTTATGTCACGTCTAGTAACTTTTTATTGTCATGAATGAGTTCTCCCAAATTAGATACGGTTTTTATCAATGAAACAATGAAACGTGTACGATTAATTAAACATACTGTTTTGTTTTGTTTTTTCAAGTTGCAGTTTGCACCATGAGTACCATGAAGATAGCACTGATTGGCCAGAGTGCATTTTGCTGCGAGGTCTACAAAGCATTACGTAAAGATGGACATGAAGTAGCTGGGGTTTTCACTGTGCCTGATGTAAATGAGAGGGAAGAACCCGTTGGTCAGTATTTTTTTAAATTAAATTAAGTACTTTTATCCCAAATTTATACTATGCAAAAACATGGATAACAAATTCTGTATTTGAACCTGTAGACATTAGACTTGCATTTTGAAGCTTTTTTTCAATATTTACTTATCTTCTGCCACATATTCTATCGAAATCCATGACCACTGAACACGTGATGTGCGCGTACATTAGGTGAAGCGCCATTACGACATACACACATGTACATGTAACTGGGGGAATTCAGCTTCAAAATTTCAGAGCCAAATTCTTGAAGATGCATGAACATGCAGATTTACAAATTACTGAAATTACAGTAAAACTGCATGCTAAAGGTGATCATCTTAATATAAAGATGGCCAAATTTGGTGATTGTACACTGTATAAAGGTGTACAGAGAATTTTAATGAAGGAAATCATAATGTACATGTATTCAATAAAAATAATTTAGGAAAAGTGGTCACTATATGCAGAGACTTTACCAGGTTTTACATTAGATTAAAATCATGACAGAAGCTAATGAATTTTTTTTGTCGAATGCAATATCTGGACAAATGCTGATAAATTTGTTCACATTTTTCTAACTCATGTATCATGTGGATTTTCAATGTCACATTAACAGTCATGCTCATCACTCTTCCTAAATTCTGAACAAGTCAGGAAGGTTATAATTTATAGTGAAAGATTTCATTTGCATCTTGTTTCAAGAAATTAAAAATCAAGTCGAACTTGACTTCTTCAGCCAAACGTTGACGTAATCTAGTTGGCACCTCATAAAAACGTGTGCGCAAGGTTTTGCAACCTAATTCTAATGCCGAGAGAGCATTATCTCAAATACAATTTGATCACATGTTCGGTGCCTTTGAAGGTCATTCAATTTGGTAAACTCCTGTTGAATAAATGTAATTTTTCCAAGGACATTTCTCCATAATTTGCAACTCGAACAACTTTTTATCAGTAATTAATTTTCACAATCTTTTCGGAAAAAGCTAGTACTATCTCTAATTTTAGCATCGAAATGAACTCTTTGCTCATCGATTTAATAGATTTTAGGATAGAGATTCAATTTCGAATGAGCAGATAGCCGGTTAGATAATCACGTAACATGATCGAATTGGGTTAGAAATGATGACCGTGCAAGAAAAGTCCATTGGACACGCCTCCTCGTCCAGGTCATCCTGCAAGGTCATGTGTTTCTACGTGCATCCCAGGAGGCTCGAAAAGTTGAGGATGTAATGAGGAAGGGGGTTAATATGTGAGGAATTTTGGAAAACACAATGGCACATCGATCAGAAGAGATTCTAATGTGTCGTGTTATCCCAGCTACCATACATTTGTCCGAATTTTATTGTCTAAATACATGTACTATATAGTACATGTAAATATTGTTTGCTGGTCAGTGAAAAAATTAATTTTACAAGATACATACATGTACATGTATGTATGGCATTTCACCTGAATTTCACTCTTAATTAGGGGCCATCCATAAATGACGTCATGCACTAGGGAGGGGGTGTCACATATATTTGTGATGATGTGTGACAAGGGGGGTGGGTTAAAAATTGTGACGTCACATCAAAAAATAAAAATGTGCTACTTTAAATAACACCTTTGATCAAAATATTTGTGCAAATTTCAGTTTTCCATTGCCTCCTTTTTAATACATGTTTTTCCTGCAATATCAGTGCGTAGTGCCACATTATACATACAGATTACAATGACAATAACCAACTACAATAAAATTTAAAAACTATTATATGTATATTGCGCAAATTTAGAGCAGTTCTGGATGTGCCTTGATTGATTAAGTTGTCGACCGTCAAAGATATCACATACCCAACCTTCTCAAAATTACATTACCCAAATGCGATATCATGCAAAAGTAAAAAAATCATCATTCATTTTTTCATAACAATTTATTTCACCAGCAACTGCTGCGGCCTCCGATGGCGTTCCTGTATTCAAATTCAAGCAATGGAGGTTGAAAGGTCAAGCACTTCCCGCTGTAGTGGACCAGTACAAAGCCGTGGGGGCCAATTTGAACGTCTTGGCGTTTTGCACCCAATTCATACCAATGGAAATTATCAATCATCCCAAGCATCAATCCATCGTCTATCATCCATCCATTCTTCCTCGTCACCGTGGAGCATCTGCCATCAATTGGACATTGATCGAAGGCGATGCTAAAGCAGGGTTCACTGTGTTTTGGGCCGATGATGGTTTGGACACAGGACCGATTTTGCTGATCAAAGACACTGATGTCGATCCTAACGACACGGTGGATACCTTGTACAACAGATTCATGTTCCCTGAAGGAGTCAAAAGCCTGGTAAATATGTTGGAAGAATTAATGTAGAAAAAATGGGCTGCAAAAACTTCATGGCCTGGTGCCGTAGAACTCCGCAAACGACTTTTGTCCATGTTTTTCCAGGCCGAGGCGGTCAACCTGATTGCAGCGGGAAAGGCCCCAAGAATCGAGCAGCCCAAAGAGGGTGCCACTTACGACCCCATGCTCAACAAAAAAGATTTGTGCAAAATTGATTGGGGATGCCCAGCACTTTCCATCCACAACTTCATCCGAGGGTTGGACAAGGTTCCTGGAGCATGGACGGTTATTGATGACCGGGTAAGCGATAGTAACCCGATATTGGGCCAGGCATCCGGCACCGGAATTACATCTTGAAAATATTAACAATTTACAGGAGGTCAAACTGTATGGATCCAAACTGTGGACCGATCCAATTCCAACCGGAATCGAGGTGGACGTTGCCGGCAATGCCGCAAAAGCAGTGGTTCACAAAGACGGACTCGTGCTGCTCGGAAGCGACGGAAAAGCGGTTGGTTGCTCGGTCGCTTTAAATAATCAGAGTACTCAGACAACTAAGCAAGTAAAAAATTTAGTTTTATGAGGTTTGAGCATTACCTCGTGCATGCGCAATAGTAAATTTAGGTCATGCTCAAATGCCAATCTGAGTTGAGTTGCATTTTTTTGCCTGAGCATGACCAGTGTACCAATCAGGATTCAGAAAAATGTCACGTGGTCTAGGTACAATTCGAAAAATAAAAAATCGAGGAACCGTTTCATTCCTCAAAAACATGCTCAGTTGTCCGAGCACCCTTAATATCGGTACGATTTGGCAAAATGACAGTTAATTGGATATGTCTCTTCGGTAGATTGTCGTAAAGCAGATGACGTTCTTGGATGATGGACGTATGATTAGCGCCGCAAAATACGGTCAAGACGATACGGCTTCTTCCAACGGGAATTTGGAGTTGAACGACGAGGAAACTGCAATGGTGGACACGCTCCGAGTAAGTATCCCCGATGTTGGGAGGAGGGAATTCCCGTTTGGAACTTTGCGAGTTACCGAATGTTCCGCTTTTAGGAAATATGGAGCGGGATTTTGAAAAGGGAAATAGATGACATGTGCGACTTCTTTAAATTGGGAGGAGGTTCCATGGACGTTGTAAGGTAATGACGAATTTAATTTCCACCTGTGAACTTTGCTCGATTTTATGAAATTCAACTTGGAATATTCTCGCTTGCGTAGGTTAGTGGAAGAAGTCAAAGAAAAATGCGGGATTGAATTGATCAACGACGATGTGTACATGGCGACACGGTTTGACGATTTCACGTGCACTGTCGTGCTGAAGAAACGCGGTGGATCCGAAACAGAATTTATATTCGATGCCGTAAAAATGCACGTTAATAATTTGGACATCAGCTTTGCCACTCAGCTGTTCATCAACAACGAATTTGTAGATGGCGAGAACGGAAAGACCGCCAAGATTATTAATCCAACGGACGAATCGGTAAGTAGATCTTTACTGCCGTATTTACTCGTGTAAGGGCCCCACTTTTTTTCCAAGACATTTGAGCGATAAAATAAAAACGGATATAGTGTAGTAAGGTTTCCGTGTTTCGATGGGGAAAAACTTGTAAAAAAGAAGGCTCTTACACGAGTAAATTGTGATGGAACTTTATCATTGAATGAATTTCCGTGTTTAGCTGCTCTGTGAAGTGTCGCAGGCTTCCGTTGCAGACGTGGACCGTGCCGTTCAGGCAGCTAAGGTATGATATTTACAAATTTCCCTGAAGGTAATTTATCTCGTATCAACCCGATTAAATGCGATTGGATTTTCATAGATGGCGTTTGAAGAGGGCGAATGGCGCAAAATGAATGCTAGAGACCGTGGGCGCATTCTCTACAGGTTGGCCGATTTAATGGATGAACATAAAGAGGAACTGGCCACCATCGAAAGCATCGATTCGGGTGCGGTTTATACCCTCGCGCTTAAAACCCACATCGGCATGTCCATCGAAACGTTTCGTTACTTTGCCGGATGGTGCGATAAAATTATGGGTCTGACAATTCCTATAAACAACGCGAGGCCAAACAGGAATTTGTCTTTTACAAAAAGAGAACCAATAGGGTCAGTTTGCCGTTTGAGATACATTAGCTGTAAAATATCCGCTAAACTTGCGCTAATGCGACTCGTGGAATGTGTTCGATAGTTAAAAATTGATATGCGATGTTCTGTTTTCAGCGTTTGCGGCATCATTACACCTTGGAATTACCCCCTCATGATGGTATCGTGGAAAATGGCTGCATGTTTGGCAGCGGGAAACACGGTGGTGCTGAAACCGGCCCAAGTTTGCCCGCTAACGGCTCTCAAGCTGGCAGAACTAACAGTTAAGGCCGGATTCCCCGCAGGCGTCATCAACATTTTGCCAGGAAGCGGTAAGATATTCGGCAAATGTGGTTTTGAGTTTTTTCCCGTAGAATCTGTAGAGTGATTCTTGCCATTTGTACGGTAGGAAGCATCTGCGGACAGGCCATTGCCGACCATCCGATTATCCGCAAGTTGGGTTTCACCGGATCGACGGAGATAGGAAAAGTCATCATGAAAAGGTAGGCGGAACGCTTTGCGATTTACGGGAGAGAGAGACTTTATGCGTGATCCGTAACGGACTTCGTCTTTCAGTTGTGCCCGCGAAAACATAAAAAAAGTTTCTCTGGAATTGGGAGGCAAATCTCCGCTCATCATTTTCGCCGATTGCGATTTGGACAAGGCTGTGAAGCAGGCACTGAGCAGCGTGTTCTTTAATAAAGGAGAAAATTGTATTGCAGCTGGACGCTTGTTTGTGGAGGATAGCATTCACGAGGAGTTTGTGAAGCGAGTGGTGGGTTCCGTTTCAACATAACGATAGTTGTGATATGATAAAAAAAATTAAGGTACAATTTTTCTGATCCTTTAAGGTTGAAGAGACCAAAAAAATGGCCATTGGTGACCCACTTGACCGTGGAACGGCTCATGGACCGCAGAACCACAGGCTAGTAATTGTCCCGCATTGTAATTTGCATTGTTGCGCAAAGAAGGTTCCGCTAATCTAAGTTACAGGCATCCCAGTCGTCCTATATTTTCTGTAAATTCCTATATTTTTTATGTCGTTCTATATTGTCCTATATTTTCATTAACTTTTTTACATGATTGTAATAACCAGGGTGACAAACAAGTCCTGAAAGTCCAAAAATAGTCTTAAATATCCATAAAAGTCCTAAAAGTCCTAAATATTCCTTATAAAAATACCTAAATACCCTCTGAATAATTGCATAATAATTGTAATAATTTTTGTTTCAAAAGTTGTTAATTAAAAATAAAATTCTATAGTATACATTTAAAAAGTCACCTTTAACTTTTAAAGTCCTAAAATTGAATCTAAAAAAGTCTTAAAAAAGTCCTAAATATATATTGAATATGAAAAAATGTTTGCCATCCTGAGCTAGAATTCCTATATTTTCGAAGAAAATGTCCTATATTTTCAAAGAAAATGACCTATAATTCCTATACTCGAATCCCTAAAAGTGGCTGGGATACCTGAAGTTAACCTAACCTAAAATAAACTCGGTCCATTTTACTAAATATTTGGATTTGAGGACCTTGCGGAAACATCCGATCACCGCTTGGGGAAATAATGTATATTGTAACGAGTGTTTCAACTGCGTGTTTCTGGTTTTACAGGGCTCATTTCGACAAATTGATTTCTTACATCGAGACTAGTATAAAAGAAGGAGCCAAACTAGTTTACGGTGGCAAACAAGTTGATCGGCCAGGATTGTTCCTCGAACCGACGATTTTCACAGACGTTGCCGATGGCTCGTTTGCGGCCACGGAAGAGTCGTTCGGTCCCATCATGTGCATCTCGAGATTTGCAAATGGGTTAGTCTGCATGTTTTCATATTTTTCCCATAGAAATAATATTTGTTATAATAATGATGGGTGGTTCTGGAATCAAAAGTTAAGGCCTCTACAATTATAAACTTTATGGACATATTTCCATGAAGCGGAATATACATATATTTAATCAAAAAAATTCAGCAAATAATAGAATATTTATGCTAGGTCCGCATCCATTTCATTTGTTCCTACCAGTTTCCAAAATTAAATTAAAGAATAATTTAGAAAAAAAGGCTTATTATGGTATGCAACTCTCTTAATTAAAACTAACCTTTAACGACCTTTAATGGCATTAAATGATGAATTGCTGATATGTCACTAATGAATGATTATCCTTTGATGTCCTTGTGTTAAAATCACCATTAATATTTTAGTTAATTTTACCTTGAATACTTATAGCTGAATGTGGGTATAAATTTTAATCAAATTCTTGCATTAGCTGGTACATCACATACTGCCACATAAAAATACGGGAAGTGATTTACGTGGCACACCTCATTTTTGGCATAATGAAACATCGAAATATGGAATTAAACATTTGTAAATTTTCGATATCTAGAATTCCAGGCCTATGCTTATGAAATTAATTGTTTAAGAGGGTTGCATACCAGAATAATCTTTTTTTTTCTAAATTATTTTTTAATTTAATTTTGGAAACTGTTAGGCACAAATGGAATATACGAGGACCTAGCTTAAATATTATATTATTTGTTTAAATGTTTTGTTTATATTCCATTTCATGGAAATATGCTTGTAAAGTTTTTAATTGTAGATGGTTTGGTAAACTTTATGGATATATTTCCATGAAATGGAATATACACTGTACATATATTTAAACACAAAATTTAAACAAATAATAGAATATTTATGCTAGGTTCTCATACATTCCATTATTTCCTATCAGTTTCCAATATTAAATAAAAAAATAATTTAGAAATAAAAGCTTATTTTGGTATGCATCCCTCTTAGTAAAAAATATAATAAATAGTGCGGAGTCTTTAGTCTCGTATAAAATCTATAAAATTTAAATGATCCATACTTTAAATAAATAATTCAAGTTCATTTCAAAACATTGCATTTCACGATTCGTAGGAAACCAATTTTAATCACTTTTCCTTTGAATCACTTTTACAGTGAAATCGACGACGTTCTCCGCCGAGCAAATGCCACTGAATTCGGCCTGGCTTCAGGGGTCTTCACTCAGGACATCAGCAAGGCTTTGTACGTAAGCGAAAAATTGGAAGCCGGGACCGTATTTGTAAATACGTACAACAAAACCGATGTGGCTGCGCCATTCGGTGGTTGTAAACAGTCTGGATTTGGAAAGGATTTGGGACAGGAGGCACTCAATGAATACACGAAAACAAAAGTCATCACCGTAGAATACTAAATAGCCGGATCGGAAGGAAACACCCTTGTCTGGGGTTTACGCGTAATTTTCAGATATTTTACTAATGCAGAGATGCTATATTTTCTTTTTTTCGGAAGATGTATTTTATGAGCTTTATTGTACAGAAACAGGCCGAATATTCGGGCAATAAAAACGTATCGATGAGATTTCTGGTAAACACAGATTTGTAGCAACACACCCACGAGATTGGGAGTGGTTATCGTTGCATTACGTCAATTTATCTGCCATCCTCCCCCGCGTTGCACAAATGGACTTATGGTCTGTATTGACTTTTCCAGCATCCACAGTATCCAGATTTTCAGTTGCTACCGTGGCGACATTTTGCTCGGTGCCGAAACAGGAAAATGGCGCTTTCGTAAAACCTTGCCGGTGAAGAGATTCGGAGCATCCCAAGAAAAGGAGGAAGAAAAAATACTCAGTTTTTTGTCTAACGTAACTCGGGCGGGGAAGCATCCGAAAAGTCGGTGTGCGGATTACGACCGGTA
The DNA here is from genome assembly GCA_034698905.1 of Xestoiulus laeticollis. Classification (NCBI taxonomy): domain Eukaryota; kingdom Metazoa; phylum Arthropoda; class Diplopoda; order Julida; family Julidae; genus Xestoiulus; species Xestoiulus laeticollis. Next base: position 35,698 of record JAQGCC010000455.1, read on the forward strand.
GGTATCGACTCTACTTTCCATCTGGAATAGAAAACTGGAAAAAAACACCGAGATGGAAAATACTTAAAACAAGGTATTTATACTGCGATTTTTCTTAACGTATTGTGAGAAAACGTTGTCAGTTGTCACCCACATTAAAACCGTTTAACTGCAGTTTTTTGACAGGACTGCAATGCAGATTTTCTAGACTGTGAATCTTTTGGATTGCCCTTAATGTGCTGGGATTTTTAGGGAAAAAAAATTGTCACCAGGGTCAAATTGAAAATATTTTTTTTGTAGATTTATTGCTAATTTCTTGTGATCTGGTTGCTTCACTTTATAAGAAATGTTTTCGTTATATAATTTTAGGATGCTATAACGGTAATCCAGATACGCCCATTATTCAAAGACCTTGAGTCTAATAACACAATAAAATCTGGGTCTATAAACATGTTATTAGTCATGAGTGGCCATGGTGGAAATCACCAAACTCCGGAGCTCTACCCAAGTAGCCTACCATTTTTTTCAAAAAACGCGTTTTATGTCGAAAATGACCTTAAAATGACGTCATTTATATGACCAAAAAATGTCCAATTAAAAATGACCCAAAAATGATGTCCTTTTTATCACCAAAAAATAATGACCAACTAAAAATGACTAAAAATGACCAAATAATGACGTCATTTTTATGACCAAAAAAGACCAACTAAAATTACCACAATAAAACAAATTTCCTGAGAATAAATAATAATTTACATCATTTATGGTCATTTTAGGGTCAACAGTGTTATATTTTTAATCGTAATTGATTGCATGATTAATATATATTGATATAATTCATATATGTATTTATATGCTAGAAGAAGACACTCGACGAAAGTATCTTAAGACATTTCATAAGTGTCTTACTCTACAAAAATATCTTTATGCATTC